>VDFB02349294.1:0-144681 GCA_007258455.2 Sequoia sempervirens
AACCAAACAATCTTCCCAATTTATCCAAGAACTCGATTAAGGGTTTACTTACCAAAATCTTGATTGACTTTGACTCAACTAAACCATACTAGAAGTGAGTGTATGAAATCTTAGTTTAGGTCTTATCAAAGGTTACCAGACCAATCCCCTCTCTTAAGTGATACTTCCCCTCTCTTCTGGAGGCTTGACTTGTTCCTGCATTCAACTCAGTGCAACACTAAGGTAGTTAGACATTCACAATAAAATCATTTGCATCTTCAAAGCATATGCATTGACAAAGCATTAGAATATTCACATTGCAATACATATCTTTTCATCACATTTCATCAACATAAACATATTCACTCCTTTAAAAGCTATATCATCTTAATTCATATCTACATATTTCATTCATCTAGTAAACATATTAAAGTCATAATTTGCATTTATTGACACTTTCACTCATGAAGATAAAAGTAACTCAGTGACTATGAAATGGGGTGTAACAAATTGACTAATTAAATCATTCTCTGAGTGGAAGTTTTGTAGTTGATCTTGTTTTCAAGAGAACAAACATTTCTAAAGATTGAGAAGATGGAGTATTTTGGAGTTGATCATTTGGTTTCATTTCAAATTATATTGTTCTAGAGATCTTGTTTGACAATATGTTTTAACTTTCATGTATGGTGGTGTTCTTACATTCTATAATCGTGTGCAATAAATTATTCATGTTGGGTGTCTATTCTTGGCTCCCTAGTCATATGGAGAAACTTGAATTATCATGACTATGGTTTGATGTGCTTATGTTGGGTGCTTGGCTTTAGTCCTTGGCATTGAAGGCATTGTTTCATTAGTCTTGAATGCATGCAGGCTATGGAGTTGATCATTGGATTATCTGAAAGCTTTTGGAATAGCCTAGCTCCTTTGTATTCTTGTACATAATGGTGATTGTGGAGTTGGCCTACAAATGGGCGTGGAGTTCCTAGACCTCTTCTTCCTTTGGTTAGTTGTAATCACATGTATTAGTTTCATGTTGGTTGGATATAATGGTTTTGAGGATTTTCAATTAAAAAAATATGGTTATGCTTATCTATGCTATTCTATTGTTTTGGTTTAATTGTTCTACTATTTTCAAACTTTTGGGTCTTTCAGATGATAAGTGGATATGGATTTGTATGTGTATTTGTAATCATAGTGGTTTTGCAAGTTTTTACACAATTAATCAAAGCTTGTGGTTTTGTAGATTTATAGATAAACTTTTTTTTAGATTATGATTCTTTGGGGTTATTTATGGATGTAAGATAGTTGCAAGTTTGCATGTATGCTTTGTGTATGGTGTGAGGAGGTTTCTAGCTTCCCAGTGAGGAAATACTAGCATATGTTTTTATCATTGGTGATTTATGGGTTGTGAATTTGGTATATTTAATATTTTATAAACTTCTAAACAATTTATTTCCTATGAAGGATTTATAGTTTTTCTACCTTCTAAAAAGTTGTGGGTTTGTGTAGATCTGGGAAATTCCATTGTTTCAGATGAAATATGTGATAATCTATTTTTCAAGATGTTTAAGTGGATCTATATTTATACGAAGATGTTTTTTCAAGTTTTACATGTTAATAAAAATCAGTGGTTTGTAGATTTGTGGAGAGATTGTGTTCAAAATCTTGGACTTTTTTTGATGAAAACATCTTCAGATTTATAGGAATGCTTGATTAGTTCCTTGATTATGGTACTTAATTGTGGATTTGTTTGGAAAATCAAGTCTATTGGTGATTTGGTGTTTAAGTTTTGATATATTCATGTTATATTCTTTCATATCTAATTTTTGCATGTTACTAATGTGATGATAATTTTATATGTTTCATTGGTTATGGATCTATGAGTTATGTAGTTTGTGGATTAGCTACCCATTGAATGTAGTGGGATGACTCAAATGCGGACTATTTATATCCATGATATTGATTCAATTTTGATGCAAAATTTATTTGTTGGACTTGTCTATGGTCATTTGTGCATTGGTATATTGCATTGAGATGAGAGGATACATGATGTTGAGTATATGGATAGTTAGTTATGGGATTTGTAGTGTGTTTATCTTCCTAACTTGGAGATCTAGTTTCTACTTATTATTTTTTGTTATTTATATTACAAGTGAAGTATTTGATTGTGTTAGATCCATGAAGAATCATTTAAGTGTTATTTCCCATCAAAATTTGTGGCAAAGAGCAAGCCAAGGAATCAAAATCATATGATACCTCAGATTCTTCTACCTCTTCAAAGAAGGATTCATTCAAGAAGGATCGACCTAAATGTGCATATTGCACAAAGATAGGACATGATGAGCATCAATGTTATGCAAAGCGGATTGATGAGCTGAAGAAACTTCTTCAAAAGAACAAAATTCAATTTCCTTCATCCTCTTCCTCCACAACATCACCTTCACAATCAGGGTCACCTAGAATGGCATGTGGAGAAGACACGATGAATGGCCATGCTCTCTTTGCATCCACCCATCTTTAGTCCAGTAGATGGCTTCTTGATTTAGGAGCCTCACATCACATGGTTGCATCTTTGGGTATGTTCTCTTTGTATGAACCTTTCTCTTTGCCACATATTTTGATGGGAACAACACTTATATGAGTGTTATGAGGAAAGGATCCATAGATGTTGATGATGGAGCTTTTCATGATGTAATTTATGTCCCTTAATTGACTTCTAATCTCCTTTCCATCTGTCAAATTACACATAGTGGGGTAGGTAAGATCATAGAGTTCACACCTGATTTAGTGCTTATCAGAGATCTACACACTAGAGATATTCTTGTAGTTGGGACATCATATCATGCCTCTTGATTGTATGCATTCTCACATTTTGCTCCGAATGAGCAAGCACTGTCATTGACTGGTCCTCACTCTCATGCATCTAGAGTGGATTGGATATTTGAGGATAGGTTTGGTCACTTGAACCTATTTGTACTTCCATCATCCATTTTGGTTCATGAGACTTGTGCTAAGCTTCTTCCTCCTACACCTCCTACATCTTTAGAGTTCAGTTCTTTTTAGCAAGATGTGTCCAGTCTTCCAGTTTCAATTTTGTGGGATGACTACTTGCCAGACATTCCAAAGTTATTCATTGAGTCACACATTATTGATCTTGGGGACACACTTGAGAATATTCACTTCCTCTTTGATGATAGATATGGCCCACCAGTCATCACATCAACATTTCCTTTGGAGGTTGTTCTACATGCATCTCCATAGTTGTTTGGATTTGCTTCATTTGATTCAGACATGTGGACCTTTGATCATTCTTCCATGACATCCATCATGAGACCGTTTCTCTGGAGAGAGTTTCTTCTTCACACACCATTTTATGTGTTTCTTCCTAAGGGGAGGAACAATGTTTTTCATAGTTGGATCATCTTTAGAATCCTTCTTTGAGCATTCACTTCTAGTAGAGGAGCTTCTACCTTATGGGGGGATTCATTGTCTCATCCTTTCTCTCCTATGGGGATGATCTTGTTTCTACTTATGTAACCGAAGCAACACTTGGGGGGAATTTTGAGTCCTACTTTTCTTAGTCACATGTATGATTTCATTTTCTTTTATTTCTCTTTTGGATAGGATTTTTTTTACTCCTTTTCTCCAGTTATGAGAGATTTCAATTGCTTGTTCATGGGTACCTCATCAGGCCTTGTAGCCAAGACCCATTATGCATTCATTAAATTTCCTTTATCAGTAGTTTAGTTTCTCCTAAGTTGATCTTAAGGGGGGGTGTTGGAGTAAATAAGTCATTATCTAATAATTAATTAATCATCAATTAATTATTAGAGGCTTTTTACTTTAATCACTTAAGCTAAACTTAGGAGTTGCTTTTTATTGTTTAGTTTGATTCTTTCATTATTTTGGACTAAAATTAGGAAAAGTTGTCTCATTGCATGAGATTAGAACACTTGTCACTATCTTGTCAATCCACATGTAGGGTTTTCTTGTGTAATGCTTTTATAAAGCTTGCACGTTCATTTGTAATATTCATCTAGGTTATTTGCACCAATACAATTCTTAGGTTATTGAACACAATATTGCTTTTGATCTTCTCTATTGTGATAGGTAACTACTTGTAGGTGTTTCATGGGAGCTATGGGTTGAATCATCAATTCTAACAAAATATTCATTTAGGTGATGGTTATCATGATGTCATGGAGAGCTCATTATCACGTTTTAGTGAGAGCTTTGAGTGATGTGGATTCATCACTTGGTGGTGGATGATCATCTGCAGTAGTTTTTGGGGGTAATGAAAGAGCTCTTGGATCCTGTTGTAGTGAGAGTTCTTTGAAATTTTTAGTCTCGTTGTCAAGGGATGGTCATCTTCATGTGAATAGAGATGTTGACATCTTGGTTGGCCATGGAGATTTTTTTTAATTTTTTGGTTAAGGTGTTTTTATAACTTATCAGTAATTGCTTGTGGTTTGGTTAGTTCTCTTGGTATTGAGTATATTATTCATGTGCTTGAGAGCTTCATGAGAGTGCAGTGTTGCATTTGGAGTTTAGTATGGGTTGATTAGTTGCAAATGCTCATGGATATTTGGAGAATTGGGTGAGATAATTGTTGAGATGGTTACTCTTTGGAGGTTTCAATAGAAAGTCTGAGGAGCCTTCACTTGGATATGAATGTGAATTCATGATGGACCTATAAAGGATATTTTTTTTGGAGTGAATCATGATGAATTGGTTATCCTAGAGGAGCATTCTCATTTCCCACTCTCAATCTACTTGGTAGATAATCAACTAAAAGGTATAGCCCATTTTTTCTTAGATGCATTATGTTTTATGATTTTTCTTCTCATAGAGATGGATCTTGAGCTATGTTTTCTATTTTTGGAGGGTTCATTTGATGAGTTTTTCACATGTTTATCTCCTTAGGTATATGTTTTTGACATATGAGAAGTTTAGGATATGTTATTGGGTTTTTTACTATTTTGAGAATAGTTTTGAATTTGGTCTTCCTTGTTTAGAGAATCTTACATCCATGTAGTGATATTATACATATGTTACGTTTGATATAATAAGATTGGATATTTTGGGTGTCATTGAGGCTTTTCATTTGGGGTTGTGAAGGAGATCTTGCTTGGAACAACTTAGAACTTTAAGGTGTTGGCATAAGTACATGATTGAAAAATGATTTACATGTTTTCTCTTTGTTCTATGACTTCTTCCTAAAGGTTCATGTTCACATGGTTTAGTGTAGTGGACTTGGGAGATTTACATGGTGATGTGTTATCAAAGACTGTGCAATGGTTTGTGTTGCATGTGTGGATCATTGTGATTGTTCTTTGATACTACATGATTGAATTATTAGCTATACCTTAGTATAAGTGTTGTTTGGTAGACTTGTTATGCCATAAATTTTTGTATTTGACATCACCTATCCTGGATGTGTATGTTCTTCATTAACATGTTTTATACAAGGAAATTTTGATAACAATTTATAGGTAGGATATGTTCTTGACATGAGTTATACTGATGTTTTGGATACCTTTGAGGCATGGATGATTCGATGGATTAACATTTGTTGTGGTTTCTTTTCTAGTCATGTGGGTTTTTAGTTGGATGTTAATAATCAATTGTGGTTTTTCTTCTAACTATTTTGAAACATTTGTGTTTGATCTTGTTCTTGGAGGAATTTTGGACTTCAGAGTTGTGTTCTGGAAATAGGTTTGAAGTTGGGTACATTGGTGCTTCTGTAAATCTTGTGAACACAATGGATTTGTGACAGTAGCCTGTAGCCTTTGTTATTACTTGTTTTGATGCTTGTGTTCTTTAGATTGGTGCATCTTCACCTTGGCTTGTTCCTTTTCTTATAGGTGACATGTTGGAGGATGACAAAAGTTCTTGCTTGATATGGTGGAAATATTGGATTTTGTTGCAGGTATCTTGTTAGTGCATGAGAGCATGCTAGATACTCATGTGGATTCATGGATTTTTGTGACGATGTTGTTTCATTTTTTGGCTCCTACCAGTTACAATCTAGATGATTGTAATAGACTCTTGACAAGCCTTTGACAAATGGGAGAATGTTGGGATTAAGGTGTCTCAACCTTTGAGTTTTAGCATTAATTAATTGATTATTCTAGGTACATATTAATTTATCCTAATGTATTCAACTTCCTAAGTTGTCATACTTTTTTTGGGTCCTATTGTTGAGATGGCATCCTACATGGCAGGTGATGTGATATGACAATATCCCTATTTTGTAAGAAGTTGACACCCACTTTAGGAGGTCCTATTTTTTAGGAGGATGATGTCACATGTTTCTATATTGGTAAAAAATTATTTTGGAAACTTCCTATGTTGACTTGAGAGTCTTAGTTAGTAGTTTCTATATCATAACTGAAGAGGAATAAAACAACTTTTAGCTTTATTTACTTTAGGCGCCCAATATATGGATAAGATATGGCCAGGATATCGATAAGATGCTTTTCTTGGATATAAGTTCCCAAGATGAGGATAAGGTTGTTTTGGTTTTGCATGTTGAGTTAAAGCTCATGTTTTTTGAGCTTTTATAGATAATGGATTTATAGAAGATTGAGGATGCTTTTTTAGGTGTCTATCTTGGTGCTCTATAAATATGAGAGTTTTCTTTAGGAGTTGAGGGGGAAAATTTTCATTGTAGGGTTATGTTGTTGAATTTCCTTCATAGAAGAGCAAGATGTAAATCTCTATGTTAAGGCTTAAAGCCTGCAAGTGTATTGTAACAGTGTTTGTTGTAAATTAATACATTGGTTTGATGCTTTGAAGTATGGGGTTTTTTTTACCCCAAAGGGTTTTACCCACCTATATTAGTGTTTCTTCTCTTTTTTCTTTTATTCTTCTTCTTCTTTCATGTTCTTAAAGTGTTAATTTACATGATGTTATGTTGCTGAAATTTTATTAGATTTGCAAAATATATTGTATTTCCTCTAAGGGTTAATGTGATGGGAAATCAATTATGTCAGTTTCCACTTTAATGTCATAGTAGTATGCACTTGTATCACATAGTTGAGCTCTAGTTTAAAAGGTGAAATGTTCGAAAAGGGAAATCTATCTCTTTTTAGGAAGTGGTTTGACACCTTTTCTTTGATTTCATTAAAAAGGAGGGGATGAAATGATATGATTGTGGATGGGGGTTTGATAGATTTGGACAAGATATATGATTGAATTACAACCTGAAAGGCGAGTCAACCTACCCTTAACCAAATTTGAAATGACCTTAAGGATGAAATGCAATGATTCAACTAGTCTAATGATGCAAATGACTGTTTTGATGCAAAAAAAAGATCTGAAAAGTCATAGATAAAATAGACCACAAATTTGGACTGAGCAACATGTTGTGCGCTTGTGATATGAATTTGGAGCTAGAAATGTTGGACTAAGTTTCCTAAGGAACCTATGCATTTATAGGGGTAATTTAGATATAATTTCTCAATCCTCAGTTGCCATATTAGAGCTTCTAGTTTTTGCTTGTCGCACTGTCAAATTTTGAAATAACTGAGTTTTTGTGAGTTTTCAAGGTGTAGGGTTTGATTGCAAGCATGAATAATTGATCTTCAAACTTCTTCCAACTTCTTTAGACCTAAAACCTACACATTCAAAGAGAGAGGAAGGGTTGTGCCATTTAGGGGCTTGCCTTAGTCAAACCTCGTGTTAGTGTTTCCACTTCCACAATTGTAATGTCAATGATTAAAAGCCTATCATTTTGAGGGATAGGGATAAATGATAAGAAGGAATGATGAATCAAAATATTTCTACAACTCACCACTCTCTAATGGCTTCCTTGAAGGACTAAAGTCATATAAATCTCCGTAAGGATTGAATGTTGCTTGTTTGATTTGCTTGGAGACCTACAAGGGTTAGTATTCACAAACAATACGATAACATAAACATAAATACAATCACATACACTTTGACACGATGCTTGAATTGTTGTAATAAATCATTGAAATTCTACTCTTGACTTGCTTGATAATGCTCTTGATCTCTAAAATTTCCTCTTAGTGTTCACTTGGTGCTAGATAGATTTGAAATGATGCAATAACTAGGTATTTATATGCAATTATTCTAATTTCCCACAAATTAAATCTCGATAGCTAATAATGGACATTTGAATTTCAAATAATAGAAGGCTACCACTGACATATTTGAATTTGGAGTCAAAATATGGGGTACATGGATGCCCTAGGTGCTAGTGTCCCATACCTATTTTTCAAGAATTAAGGTGTCAGGGCCAAAATATTAAATGAATGCATTTGTTTTACGCTTGCAATTTGTCGATAAATGTTTAAATGGGCTATGGAATGCATAATTTAGAAATTAGGTGTTCAATTAGGTCCAATAACTTAAGGGGGGAGCAAAACGTAGTGTAAAATTGTCAAGGGTGACAATTTACAACTCTACAAAAAGAAACATAAGATACTGAAGGTGCATATTGGTTCCTAGAGGTCTTTCTAGGTTTGTCTTTCCCTTTCATGAGTTAATGACCAATTAAGAATCTCTAGAGATACTTAGGTTTTTTACCCCTAGCCTTTCCTCTAGCATAGCCCCTAGGGAAAGGGATTTCTACTCTTCACTATTGTTGGTGCAAAAGAAGTCTAATTGAAAAGAAAAACTTGGGATCCTCCCTTATGGAGAGTTTAACATGATTCCCTATTTGGATCATACACTACACCTAGGGAACCGTAAAATTGAGGGATCAAAATATTATTGGATAACAAATTAGGTTTCAGTTCTAGTAAAATTTTGGGTTAGTAGTAGGCTCAACCATACAAATATTGTTTAATTCCATCGATATTGATAACTACAATCACATAAGGAGTGTTCGTACCTATGAAATGAGTGTTAAAGGGGAACCTAAATGGTTCACTATTTTCTAACTATTAGGCTATTTTTGTAGTTGATGCAAAAGAAATCAAAATCTCGTTGTCCAAGCCAACTCACACACATAAATTTACATATTATAAAAAATTTCAACTTCACAGTCAATTTGATTTTTAATTTTACAATTGCATTTGTAAATTTAATCCAACCCAAAATAACTTGAAGAAATTTTAGTTTAATTCCTTATTTAAATTCTCACATACAAAGTTGATTACATTAAATACTTCAAAGGCAATTCAAGCACATTCCACAACACCTACAACCTGCAACTTTTGCTTGTTTCTAATTATTAAATCCTCTGTCCTGACGCTTCCCTCTATGCTCTTCTCTTTCATTCCTATTCCTTTGTTTCTTTATGTATCGTCTACACCATAATCTATGGTCTGCTCATTCATATCTTCAGTACCTCAATCTATTGCGACCTCTTATCCTGCTTTGGACTATGTGCCACTCATCACCGTATTATTTTATATGGACTGCCACCCTCATCTTCCCTCTTTCCCAGCGTTGGTTTCTTTCATGTTGTCAAATTCACATTCATTTTGTAGGTTAAATATTGTCTTTCTTCCTTCAAACTCCTCTACATAGGTGCACAACCTGTTCTTGCTTCCAATGGTTGTGGAGCCTATTCTCTCCTCTAGGTGTGCCCCTATTTGCTACGCCCTTCTTTTACTTTGCAATCCACCTAACTCCTCACACTTGGCTGATCTCTACCCTCTCTATGCTTTGTCCCCCCCTTCAAATCTGCATGCGTGGAATCTTTCATTGCATCCCCCTCTTCCACTCTACTCCTTTATACACAAGTGTTCCCTCCACACTTGGTCTACCCCAAAAATTTTATTCAGCTTCTATTCTTTTTTCAGTTTTCTCCTCCACTTTTGTTTTTGCACCCATTCACTACCTCTTTTCCTACCTGCTCATGCCTCTATTCACTTTCTTTTTGTTGCGCAGACTTTTGTCATTCCCTAAAACATTTAAATAAAATCATATCTTACAAAGAAATAGACTTATATCTTTTCCACTTTGGCATCTTGGAATTGGTTTGGATCAGTCTTTAAGATTACATCCTCCACATTAGATAACACATCCATAGAAATATTAATGCAAGAAGCAAATATGTGGGCTACACCAAATAGTAACATTCATTAATAGGCCAGCGAAGCTGAAAACCAATTTTTGTGATAACTCTGCATCATATGCTCAGTATCTCATGAAAACAAGAAGAGACATGTATTTTAACACCACTAAGACCTCCACCAAGTCGTTCTGCACCAAACCTCACAGAAATTGAAACTTTAATGTTTTGCTAAATAGCCAACAGAAGTCACAAAACAATTACATCTCCAAAACCAGGAAGGATCTGATCAGATCCTTCCTAAACTTTCGGCTTTAATTCTGTAATGGAATCAACAATCTGTCCATAAGAAGGTTCGCCAAGAAATCTCACCAATCTCCTAATTTTTTTTTTTTTGTGTGAAGCTGATTGTGTGTTCACTTTGGTGCTCCTACATCAACAATGGTCTTTGTTGAATCATTAGCAATGCCTTTGGAGCTTTCACCCCTTTCCATCTTGAGGGTTTCTTGTGTGTTAATTTCATTTTTCAATTATTTTTCTTTCCTAATGATGATTACTTGTAGAATAGCCACAAGAGATGTTACATGATTCATGGGTGACTCATATTTAATAAGTCTACCCTTTTCTTAGTTTAACTGACCATGACTATTTGGAATGGCTCAGGGTCCCCTTTGGAACATAAATTTTTCTAAAATATATGAATTAGATATCCTAGAACAAATTAGAAGGTACGGCCATAATTTTGTGAATCTAAGGTATTCCTAGAAACATGCTATAGTTTTGTGAATTGGTTGATGAAAAAATAAGGTGGGGATCATTGTAGGATTGTAAATCACAAGAAGGATAATCTTCTCAATCATTGTGGCCTTTAGGTTTTCATAAGAGTGGAGGATGTCCTACATGACATAATGTTTATTTTTCTATAACTTATTCTTTGTAAAAGGGAGAAAGGAACTATATTCATTGTGGCCCCATCATCAATCATTGCCCTCTTCATGTAACTATCATAAACCTAGATTTGCAAGTACAAAGTAGGGTCTCCTCTTCTATTCAATTTCTCCTTTGAATGGTTTTGTTTAAGGTCAAATAAGAAACTCCAGTCTTGTAATTTGGAGTTTGGATGGTAAAGAACCAAATCAAAGTGGTTTATTTGTGCTTCTAAATGTGGGATTATATGATTTGGTTTTTTCAACCTAATTTCTTCCAAAAGTGGCCATTAGAATATATATTAAGGTAATATGCACAAAACAATTTTAGATCTTCAACTATGTCATAAGAACCAACGAAGTTTGGGATCAGTTCAACTAAAGAAACTATGTGCATCATGCTCAAACTAGGTGGCTAGTTGGATGTTTCCACCATTTAGCAGTTCAAATTGTTGGCATGTGGTGATTGATCATGCTATCTTGTACACCCCAACATGTATCCTTGCCGGGGTCAGGGGGCCTTGGGCGGGGGTTCGGGGGCAGCCCCCGAGAAAAATTTTCCTCCTACTTTTTCGTGTCATCACCAAAAAGGGAAAAATCAACAAAAAGAAAAACCCGATTTTGTAGAACCCTAATCTAGAAGCTTCTAAGCTTTTTTAAAAAGGGGTTCGATGGGTTATAGTATGATGAAAAACGTGATTATTCGCAAGATTGTAATTTTTTTGCACTGATAATAAAATCATTGGATGGCTGCGGTTTGGTGGATGTAGCTCGGATTGGGTGAACCACGTTAAATTCTCTGTGTTATAATTTATTCTATGTGTGTTTTAGTTTCTCTATTTATTAATTAAATTTGCATTTAATTGTTAGATATCTGTCATTTCTAACCCTAACACAAATAGCACTAGCAATTTTGTGTGTCCTTTCAAATGAAGTTGAGGTGTTAAGTTGGTATGTTGGGGGTTTGAGACAATATTGGAACTAGATGATGATGGGCTAGATGGGTGATGGTGTGCTACACCATTTTTCAATGATTAAGGAAATAATTTTGACAACCTTGAATTCAAGTTTTGTGAGGCAACAAGTCCCCTTTGGTGTTTGTAGGTTGATCTTGGGAATGAACATTTAATTTCTATGAATAGTTGTTGTTGGTCCTCAATACACTTTGTATAAACTAATTGTAATCATGACAAGTCTTGGTATCGTGCCCTCTTGTCTTATGAAAAGCATATTCCTAGGGGAACATAATCCCTTGGCTTATTGTAGAGATCAAAATGGATTTTTTCAAAAATGTGTTTGTTCTAAGTACAATTATTGTTTCAATAATAATTAATTTTTTGGTGGATAATCAATGGAATTGTCTATTCCTTGCATGTTCTAACCTCCTTAATTATTGTTACTACCATAATAATTTGTATTGTAATTATTGTTATTATTCTTTTCATTCTTCTTAATAGGTGGAGTGCTTGAGATCATATTTCTGGTTGTATTCCTATCATTTGTTAATATTTTTGGTGTAGAGAGATTATTATTATTATTATTATGTTTTATGCATTCCTTTGACTATGAGTCACCAACCTTCCATTAGACCCATAAGTTCTTCTCATGCTACCTATTGCCCCTTGGTCAATCTTGAGGGTGTTCTCCAAAGCTTCTTCATAAGATCTATATGAGATATTTTGGACCTCCTCATGTGTATCCTTGTTGAGAGCATGTAATAAGAGAACACAAATTTCCCTATTATTCATAAGAGGTACACTAGTGGAGGAGTACAATACTTGCCTCTATCGAGAGAGGAAGTTAGCTTTAGATTCATTGTTATTTTGTTTCACAGTAAAAAACTCCCTAATCCTAATTTGTCTAGTTTTTCCATACTAAAAGCTACCATGAATTCACCAATAAGTTGATAGGGGTTGATGAACCCTTATATGCAACTAGTATTAGTAGTCGAGGGTGATTCCTTTTAGCATCTTTGGGAAAATCTAAGAAATTATTGTATCTAAAGGAAACCATTCTCAAACAATGATTGTTTATGTTTTAATGTGGACTTTAGTGTCCCTTTATCCCTTAAATTTTATCAAATTAGAGAGTAACCTAGATAGATTGACACATTAGATTGCAATATCCCAAGGCTTTTTTAGGTGTTTTAGGTATGTCTTGAAGAAGGGGCCATGCACAAAAGGCATTGATCCCCTTAATGTTGATCATGTAGGAAATATAGGGTAAATTGAATAATTTTGAAACATGAGGTTCATTTGTTGGAACCTAATAGGTGTGGTATATAGTTCAAATGTCCCAAGTTCATCTATTAAAACCTAGGAGGCATTGTGTAATTTTGAACATGGGTTTAGTCAAACCCACCAAAATAGAAGGTGTTCGAAATGTTGAATGCTAGTGAAGGAGGAGGCAAAAACATTTCATTTCCTATGTTAAATGAATAAAGATTGAAATAAGGTGACACCTATTGGGCTCCTTTGTTTCCTTTAGGAGTGATGGTAGATGGGCTGGTCTTGATGCAAAGTCTAGGAGTCCCAAGTCTCACATCACTATATGTTGAATTTTGTTGATATTCTTCAACACCACTTGCCTCAAGAATTCTAATTATTTCCACGAGTGATTATTTACACTTCAAGAGGTCTTTGATTTGGGGCTCAATTGGTTGTCCTATGTTTATGATATTTCCATATTAAGAGTGGTTTTATATGTTTTCTTAGAGTTGATCAATTTGAGGAGGGTGAGGTGCCCCCATTTCTTGTTCAAACCTTTCTTTAAGCTAAGGCTATGAGGAGGTACTGGGTCACTTGAGTGGATAGTAATATTCATGGTGACAAGTAACTTGGGAGGTGTATAACCAAGAGGTAAGCCATAGGGGGGTGTGTGTGGAAAAGGGATAGGTACTAGATGGTAGGACACTTGTGGTAGTATTATTATTATAATATTTGAAAAAATCCCATTCCAATTGATCCACCCACTACTCAAGATAGGTGACCCTTTCTTGAAAAATTGTAAAGCCTACATCTTGGGGTGAAGTTCTAGTTGAACAATTAAGCATCTACCATGTGAGGAAAGGTTTAGGTGCTATTATTATGCTCTAAATTTATTTTCTAGTGTATAGTCACATGGGGTTGTTGAATGTGGTCATATGTTGATTTATCTTTAAATTATCCTCACAATCTCCATTGAGTTCTTTTGACTCAGACTCCCACATTCTACACCCTACAAAAAGGCTCCTAAAATTCAAACATATTTGAGGGTATTTTTGTGCCTTTTAACAATGCATCCCATTTTGTCTTTGGAAAAATATGGACCCCCTCTTTTGCTAAGGTTTTAGTTGGTCCTAATATCATCAATTTCCAAAATCAATCAAGTTTTCAAAATTGATTGATCCCTATGCCAAATTTTTATCATCGTTGGATAAAGCATCTACAATAATGCCTTGGTCATTTAAAAATATTATAATAAATTCGCTAAGGAAAGAGAGAAATTCACTTGCAAGTTTTGTCCTTCCAATCAAATCAACATCTATTTGACTTAACTTTTCCCACAAGGTCTAGTTGACTTGATAATTTTTGCATTATTCAAGTTTTAGTAGAAACCCAAACTCCATTTGAACTTCACTAATTGAAAGTAAAGATCTGGTTCACTTAACGTTTTTCACACTCAATCTCTTATAAGCCAAAATTGATTTTTTATAAAAGTCTGAAGTCCATTTGAACTTGATTGTCAAAATATTGTGCATTAAGCAAGTTCACTTAAAAATATCCACATTCTGTACAATTATGACATCATGATGATGTCATATTCTCCTTTACAAAGATCCCTTAGCCAATTGAATAGGTACCTTAGAAGATGCATACACAATCGATTCAATTGAATTTTTTTCCAACTATATGGTGATGACATCAACATTACATAATGTTCTTATCATCACTTTTACAACCATCAATGCTAAAATGCTTACATTATGCTAACATCATATTGTTCTTTTGATGATCGCATCATTTGAACTGGATATAATCACATAGTGAAATTAGTGAGTTCAGTTCATTTGGGTTTTCTTGTATGATAAGTTGAATTTAAAATTCTTGCACAATAGAAGTTTGTGGAAAAGAAACCCTCATTTGGATAACGAGCTTGAGGGATTGTTAAGAGGTTAGTTCACTTAGAAAACCCCACAACTTAAAAAAAAAAAAAGGAAATAACAAATATGTTGCAGATAATTAATGCCTATTCGAACTCAACATAATGAAACACAAAATTAAGAAGTTCAATTACAATTTTAATCCCCACAAGCGGTCATCACACTTTGAGCATTAATTATCTACCAACATCCATTGCGTGTTGATGGAAAATAAATTCTCACAAATTCTCTAAGTTTAAAGGGGAATTTCACAACCCAATTCTCACTAAAATCATTCGAAGAGCATGAGAATTCAAGAAAGCGAATTGTTACGAGGAAAAGCGTTCAAGCAATTTCATAAAATGTTATTTCCCATTTCTAGAAGGTTAATTGAGCAAATGGTTATCAAATTTAGAGCGTCCTGACCATGTTCATATCAACTGAAGTTTTGACTTCTTTGGCAACAAGATTATTTTCTTGAGAAATTTTAAAAATTATTGTTAAGATTTATGTTTTGGAATTATTTGAATTCTTGTCGAATGAAACTATGAAAATTATTAATTTTGGAAAAATAAGAATTAGGGTAACCTTGAAATCAATGAAATCCTAGCTAAATCCAATGACCAAATATGCCTTGTAAAATTTGAAAACCCTATGTAAATTACTGATTACCACTCAAAATATTAGGGTTGTAAAGGGATGGTGAACACACATGAATATTGACTCTAGTTGAAAGTTAATATGCAAAGCAAAGAATCTATTGTAAACCCTAGGTCACCATAGTTATAATGTGTGGGTTCTATGTATCATGTAGGGTTATAAATGGTAGTTAGAGCTAAAATTATGAAGTACAAATTCAAAGGTGTTTCCCTTGCATTTAAAATTGTTGAGGATTGGGGAGTTTTATTAGATATAGACTTACGCTTCATGATCCTAGATGAATTTCATCAAAGGATGACTAGACAAGATGCTATTGTTAGAGCTAGAAAGTTAGTCCTTAATGGTTTAGATAAGGCTACAACATTTCCTACCTCTCTACAATGCCTTGAATTGGTAATAGAGTGCATCACACACTATGATGCTATTAGGTGGGAGAGTCTTTGCAAACTTGAACACATAATCCATTAGGAATATATTCAATATCCCATTTTGCACAAGAATTGGAAGCATCAAGAAAGAAAAAGTTGAAGCCCAATTCAATGTCAATAGAGACAAATGTGAGAAGCTCATCAATATCAAATGAATGGAGCACCCAAAGAAATTAGTATCTAAAATTCCTAACGTGTTGTACATGAGTGACTTCCACCAATAAATTGAAGATATTGTCACCTTTTTGAGATAGGTTGTGGGGCTACTAACTATCACTACCTTTAAGCCATGGATGTACTTTTATTTTGAGACCATCCTAAAGTGATAGACTATGTTGCACTAGGATGAGATTATTAGTGATAATTTTTATGAATAATTGACAATATTTGAATCTGATAGAACATTCTATGACTTCTTATCTCGTATATGCACTAGTAGTCAGGTCAATTTTTTTTGGTTTGGATAGAAGGGGAACACTGGGATTGAAACCTAGACACAATCTAGTATATGATTATTACCAACTACTTGGTGCAAGGAATCACTTAGGCACTATTGAAGAGTAAATGATGCCTTCACAATGTGGCTAGTCAAAACAATGGATGGGGGTAAGCCCAAAAGATTATCTTTGGAAGCTCAAATTACAATAGAAAAACATGGAAGTTTGTTAATCCAATTTCAAAAGTTTATCTATATTAAAATTTAAGTTTTTTAAAACAAACCTTATGAATTTCCAAGATACCCCACTAAAAAAAAATCTTATTAGAGCTTCAAGGCAATTGGTAGAATCATATAAGTTGTTGGAATTCAAGCACAGAGCCATAGTAAAGTTTCCAATTCATATTGGAAGATATGTTTGCATTAGTAAAGTTGTGCCAAAGCTTTATACACATGGCTACAATTACACAATTTGCAATATTATGATGATATAAGACCAAATTAAGACCCTCTTAGAAGGATGGAGAAGTGGGTGTCATCTTCTTTGAAACATGTGTCAAATATAGAATATTTTTGAGCTAATTTTACAAATGATCATGAATTCAGAAGAACTTATTATAGATTAATGGTTAATCAGATGAAAACCCTAGGTATAAAATAATTCCTAATCGAGTAAAGGACAATGAAGTGGTATTGCATACTAGCTATGATATGAATATAGCTTTTGATGAACCTATCCTAGATCATAATTGGTTTAAGCTAGAAGTGTCCTCCATAAAGGAAATACCACAACACATTTTGGATAGTAGTGTAAACTAGCTAAATTCTTATATTAGAGCATTAAGGACACAAAGTGTTGTCTTGACTTTCAATAAGGATGTAGGAAAGAAGAGGAAAGACAAATTGAAGAAAGTAGAGGATGATTTTGATGACTTCTTGGTAAAGAAATGGAAGGTGCAAGAAACTACCATAATACAACCTAGGGAAGGATCCAATATTGCAAGGGAAGAGATACTTTAAGGGGCTCCATTAGAGCCTAGAGTAACAATTGCAACAACTCCCCAAGGTACCATACCTATTATTGCTTTGCAACCCCAAGGTACTGCACCCATGATAGCTCAAGTTGTCTATGAGTCACTCACAAAAAAAAATGCCTCCTAAGAAACTAAAGGTAAACAACCAATGGTGGTAACACCTACTCCTTATTTAGTGAATAAAATAAAATTTATGTCCTCTTTGTCAAAGTAAAATATAGTTAAAATTGAAAAGGAGTTGGATGTTGTAAAGCTAGCTAGAGTGGAGGTAAGCAACAACAAAAGGGAGAATTATCCAATTCTACAAGAGATAATACAAGAAGCACCTATTGAGAAGGAAGAAGAACCTAGGGTAAATTTATTTGAAACACAATAAAATATTGAGGAATTATAACAAAATATTCTTTCTCCTAACCACATTACTAAGGATGTTAACAAAGAACCCGATTTAAGTAAAAAAGGTTCAAACAAATGTGCAAGTTGTTTAGGAGAACTAGCTAAAGCAAATATTCCAAAAACACATGTACCAAAGGATCTTGAAGAACTAAGTGGGAAAAATAAAGAAGTTGATACAAAATTTGAAATAAAGCAATTTGATCAGTATGACAAAGAACTTTCCCCACCACAGGAGGCAATAATGGAAGAAGTTCATTGAACATGTAGATGCAAGTCAAATAGATATAGGCGAACAACCTAAAAGCCTTGATCAATAAACGTCAATAGAAGGAGTCCAAATGCAAAGATCAAGATCTCTACCCACTACTCTGATAGGGCTAGAAGAAAATTTTCAAAAGAAAGATCGAGTAGAGATTGTCTTTGTTGACTTGAAAAGTTTAATAAAACAAATTGAGAATTCAAAGCTTAGAAGAAAGGCTAGAATTTTATCACTCATTATTAGAGATTCCTCAAGGTCAAGGATAACACAAGTTGCTACTCCTATTGTGTTGAAAGATGAACATGACATGACTCTGAATGAACCGTAGGTATATCTTTGCCAATTTTCAATTAAATATGTTGATGATTTTGGAATATTCTAGTGCTTTCAAATTGTGGCCATCTGTCTTCGAGATGTAATTTTAGTTTTTGATTTGTAATAAACTTTGGCACCTTGTATCTATAAAAGGGTTGTCATGTTAGGATTAAGGTGCCATCCACCTTGTAAATCCTATGTCATGGTTCCAACATCCTTAGAAAGTGTCTCTAGGCATTTAGGGTGTATTGGGAAATACTTTGTAATATTAATTCTCCCCATTGTTTATAATATATTCATAAGGGGTGATGGGTCCACTAACAACGATAAAGGTGAGTTATGAACATAATATTTAATATTGTTTTCCCCACATATGGATGCTTAAAATGGGATAATAAAAGACAAAGAAAGGAAAAATGAGTGATTGTTGGGATTCTCCAAGTGGGAGCTTGGAATGAGGAAAAAAGTGTCTCTTGGTATTCCATCATTTATTGCATTTAATGTAATTTTTATCTCCCAAGTTTGGCGCCTGAGTTGGAGGGAAATTATTGGAGCCAAAATCAATGTCCTTTTGCATTTCGAGGAGGTATTCCAAGGGTTGGGAATGTTTGGAATGGAGATTCACCTTTGGGAACCATATTTGGTGCATTAGATGCCTTCACAAGTCTATAAATTCAACCTCTTGGATGTAGAAAGTATGAGCAACAATTGAATTTAGTTTCATTGCAGGAACAAGGATAGGTTGAGGCATAAGGAGGTTGTTCACAAGTGCATAGGTGTTGCCATAGTGGAGGAAAAGAGGAGAATGGAAGTGATTGTATTGTAATCTCATTTATTTGAAGATGATGCATACTTGGCCTCTCTTCTTGGTGGAGTTTTTTGGACTGCAAGGGTTTCTCCACATAAATCTCATATTATGTGATGCTCTTGTGTTGTTGATTTGTGCCTCATTGCTTCTATTAAATAGTGACGTTATTCTTTATATATTGTTGTTATAAGTTCACATAAGATGGTGTTATTAAGCATGTTATGTTGGATGATTTTGGCATCATAACTTGAAGATCAATCTAATCATGGTATGTCCATATTAAGGCATCTTAATTTTCAGATTGACATAAAGTTTCAGATTTTCTATTTTTGCAGTCCAAGCCTTGTATTTCATCTATTAAAATCATATTTGGATAGAAATTTAATTTTCCAACAATTGGTATAAGAACTTGTTTATTTCTCATCATTTAGTATCAGAGCTTAAGGTGAACTAGGTCCTAGGTATTCCTTTTTGATTTCTTAGCTTGGAAAGTTTGTGGGAATTAGTTAGAATGAATTGGAGGTTGTTGGAAGGCTTGTGGGGCTACAATGAATGTTCTTGAGTTATAGTTTTTTGCATATTTGTGAGATTGGAAGTCATGGATATTGCCAATGTGATCTATGTTGAGCATTGGAAGCTCATGAAGATGGATCTTTATGGAGTTGGTTATGTTTTGGTAACTTGGAGCTCTTGTTTGAAAATATGTGTATATCCTCTTGTTTGGTGGTCTTGTTATTTTACCTTGTGGTCTTGTGTAGTGAGAAGGTGTTCATGTTGGATGGGTAGAGACATCTTGGTCACATGGAGAAACACCCTCTTTTGGGCTACATAGTGGATTTTTTTATGTTGGCTTCATAGGTTTATCCCTTAGTTACATGAAAGCACTAGAAGATATGCCACTAACTTCTTTGTGAGTTTTGGAGCTCATATATTTCATATGTTATAAGCTCATAGACAACTTGGTTTTCCTATTGGGTTGTAGTTTACTCATGTTTTAGTTGTGGGTTTGTGGATATGTGTTTATTCCATTATTTAGATGACATGTTTGATGTGAATTTCTAGATGTTTAAATGTATTTTAGATTTATAGAGATGGTTTTGCATGTTTTACATGTTAATTAAAATATGTGGTATGTAGTCCTGTGATGATACTATATTCAAGGCATTTTGGATGAATACATTTATAGGTTTGCATGGTTGCTAGGAGGATTTTTATTGATCTATGATTACTCTTATGTGGGTTTGACTAGCAAATCAGATCTAGCGTTGATCCTAGTGTTTGAGTCTTGGAAATCCATAGGTTATACCTAATTATTTATGTTCTACATGATAGTAATGTGGGGTTGAACTAATTTTCAATTATTTGGGATTAGAGCACTGTATGTCTCCTTTGAGATGTTGCATATGTGTAGATATTGTAAAATTGTTTGATGAGGATTCTAATTAGTAAGCTATATTCTTGGTCACCATTATTACATTGGTATGTTTGTTGCAATGAGAAAAGATTATTGGGAGTTCTTGATATGGTTGTTCATTTGAATCTATAACAGTTGTATATGGTGCATAAGAAGCTATGTTCACTTTTAAGTAGAGCTTTGACAATGATATTGGTCATGTGTTGCCATGTATAACTTGGTATTACTTTCATTGGAAGCTTTATGTAGTTACATAATATGTTCTATATTCTTTGTTTCAATATTTTGGTTTTAAGCTATTGTTGTTATTGTGTGTAGTGAGCCATAGATAATCTTTTATTATAAGATGGATGGTCTTTTGCAATAGTTGTTGGTGTCATAAGGAGTTCTTGGATTTTTCCTTTAGATAGTAGTAAGAGTTTTATGGCATCTTTAGTTCTATTGACAAAGGATGTGTGGAAATTGTGGTTTGACTTTACCTTTTGGGAGCTCATGGTGTTGGATATTTTAGTGGACTTTACCTTTTCTCATGGTTTGAGAGTGGTCAGGGCCATGGAGGATCTTCAGTTAGGAGACGGTTATCATGATGCCTGGAGAGCTTGGTTGTACAGTTCATTGGAAGCTTTGCTAGTGATTTGATTCATCATTTGATGATGAATTGTTATTTACATGTGATCTCCTAGGAGGGGATGTTAGATCATGATGCCATGATATGTTCTTGATTCTATAATTAGAATTTTGACAATGGTCTTGTTTGGTTCTCTTTGGTTTTGAGTATTAATAATTTTCTTAGAGCTTCATGATTTTGTAGGGTTGCACTTGAAGTTGCCATGGATTGATTTGTGGATGCTCATGGAGACTAGAGAGATTTGGGTGAGGCTAAGAGATCTCTTATTTTATGGGATCATATGTTGAGATTGTTACTCTTTGATGAGGATTTCAATAGAAAGATCAAGGAGTGTACACTTGATTATGGATGTAAATCCATTATGGACTTGAAGAGAAGATTGTTGTTTCTTTGTGTTGTGTGTATAGGACAATTTTGCATCCCACTCTTGATCTGCTCGACAGGTGAACAATCTGAGAGGTATTGCACGCCTTAATATTTGATGCATTCTTTATTTTGTATCTTGTCTTCTCATATGAGTTGGTCTTGAATACAAACATTTGGAAGACTTGTTAAGAAAAAGATGCATGGTTTATGGATTTTCATTGTTTTCCTTGTTTTGGTCTTGAGCTATGGATCTAGTTCTAAGGAATTTTTGGAGAGGTACAAGAAATGGTTTGTGGCTTTGGGCATATTCCCTTTGTTTTGGGAATGATTGGTTGGTTTGATCTACCTTTAGTATAAGAGGTTACATCTATTGCTGCCATGATTTCATTTGATTTGAATGTTAAATGTTGAAATCCTTTCAATATGGGAATGGTAAAGGAGATCTTACTTTACATAGCTTGGTACATGTTATTGTGGAACAAGGATAAGGTTTGATTTGCAGGTTCTCTCTTTGGTCATGGTATTCTTCTTGGATGTTTGGTTTCACATTGTTGAGTGTGAAGAACTTGGAAGAGCTACGAAGACTAGTGGTCAAAGAGGTATTGCAACATATTTTTTTGCAGGATTTGCATATCATTTTATGTATCCTTAACACTATGTATTAAAGGAATTAGCCACATCCTCTATGTGAAGTGCTATAGGTAGACTTGGTATGCCTTGATCCATTTTCAAATTTGACATCACTCATATAGTGGGAGTTTTTGGATATATGTATAGTTATCCTCTTTGATATCTTGGTTTTCTAGTTACTGATGTGATGATGAGTTTGCAAGTTTCATTGGATAAGAATATATGAGTTATGTAGGTTGTGGATTGGCTACCCACTTTCTTGTAGTGGGATGACTTGGATATGGACTGTCTATATCCACAAGATTGTTTCAGTGTTTATGTAGACTTTGTTATTTGGCCTTGTTTGTGGACATTTGTTCATTGGTATGCTGCATTGCGATAGGAGGATGGATATACAAAGACTTGATTGCAGATTTTGGGTTGCTATGTTGATGGCATGAAGTCCTAGCTATGTTTTGTATACACTGGTTTGAGGTATGGTTGTCTTGGATGAGTTACAATTTGCTGTGGTTACTATTCCAATTGCTATGAGTAAGGTAGCTATTGAAATCCTTTGTTATCATTTGAATTTGATGCTTGTGTTCATGTAAAGATTGGTGCAAGTTTAAGTGAAAGTTGATATGTTTCACCTTGGCATGTTTATTTTTCTTCCATAGGTGGCATGTTGGAGGATGTGAAAGAGTTTTTTCTTGATGGTGGTTATCATGTAGGTATCTTTTTGGAGAATAAGAGCATGGTGAAGATTCAAATGGTACATGATTGGCTAAGGGATGTTTTCACCTTGTTTGTGATTCCTATGGGTGTATTTACAATGTTGATGTCAAGTGGGAGAATGTTAGGTTTAAGGTGTCATCCACCTTGTAAATCCTATGTCATGGTTCCAACATCTTTGGAAAGTGTCTATAGGCACTTAGGGTGTATTGGGAAAATATTTTGTAATATTAATTCACACCATTGTTTGTATATATTCATAAGGGATGATGGGTCCATTAGCAACGGTAAAGGTGAGTTGTGGACATAAATATTTAATATTGTTTTCCCTACATGTGGATGCCTAAAATGGGATAATAAAAGATAAGGAAAAGACAAATAAGTGATTGTTGGGATTCTTCAGGTGGGAGCTTGGAATGAGGGAACATGTGTCTCTTGGTATTCCATCATTTATTGCATTTAATGTAATGTTTATCTCCCAAGTTTTGGCAACCAAATTGGAGGGAAATTATTGGAGCCAAAATCAATGTCCTTTCGCATTCCAAGGAGGTATTCCAAGGGTTGGGGATGTTTGAAATGAAGGGTCATCTTTGGGCACCATGTTTGGTGCATTAGATGCCTTCACAAGTTTATAAATTCAATCTCTTGGATGTAGAAAGTATGAGCAACAATTGAATGTAAAGTTTCATTGCATGAACAAGGACACATTGAGGCATAACGGGGTTGTTCATAGGTGCATAGGTTCTGCCAAGGAGGAAAATGGAAGTGATTGTATTGTAATTTCATTTATTTGAAGATAATGCATATTTGACCTCTCTTCTTGGTGAAGTTTTTTTCTCGCAAAGGTTTCTTCATGTAAATCTTGTGTTATGTGATGCTCTTGTGTTGCTGATTTGTGTCTCATTGCTGATATCTTATGGTGATGTTATTCTTTATATATTATTGTTATAAGCTCACATAAGATGGTGTTATTAAGCATGTTATGTTGGCTTATTTTTGATATCTTAAATAAGATATATCTAATCATGGAATTTTCATATTAAGACAACTTAATTTTTAGATTTACATATAAGTTTCAAATTTTCATGTTTTTGTAGTCCAAGCCTTATATTTCATCCATTGATGTCATATTTGGATAGAGATTGAATATCCCAACAATTGGTATAAGAACATGTTTATTTCTCATCACATCGATCCTCTATAATTGAGATTGGAAATTGTTGATAATTATGGGTCAAATAATGAAGAATTATCATTATTCTACTTCCTTCCTGTTTTCCTTTCATTTAGACCAATAAATTTTGTTCATGTATTCTTGTAGAGTTGCAATTGTAATGCCAATTGAGATATATTTTATTCCATATCTTGAATGACTTGTAATTCATCCAACATTGTGAAATATCATAACATTGTGCCATTGTTTGAGTACGATAGGAGCTCGTTCATGATTTGAAAGTTCCCTTTGAAGTTTGCACCATTTGTAGGTAGTTATGAATAATTCTAGTGAAATATAAACTAGTTGTGATGTTCTTTTGCAATTTTGAGTATATTTGTGCAAATATTTTTGAAATTAGGTTCCTAACCCTTTTTTGTCTCTCCTTGCCTTTTTATTTTCATTATATTTTTCATAAGACTAATCATAGCATCAATAACACTCGATCCATACACTTAGGATACAAATATGTAATTTTTTTGTAAATCTCTCATAAATTGATCCTATTCTTAGACTCCCAAACCATAAATGTGCTATGTTAAACAATACACAATGAATCTCTTAATTATCTTGTGTGTCAAGACCTGACAATTGAAGCCTTGAGATAATGGAATTTTGTTCCAAAGCGTAGTTATCTTTAAAGAGAGGTAAAGTTCGTTGTGAATTTTATCGAAGTTGATCGTGATTGAAAGACATGTCAACATGTGTCACAAGTACCATAAATCAATGGATAGAGGAGAATAGCAAGATAGGCAAGGTGGAAGGAAGAAAAAGACAAAAGATGTCTTTGCAAAAAGTCGAAAACATGTATGTACTAATGTAGCACACACAATCATTTATGCTGGTCAACTAAACTTGCTAACTTAATATCATGGATTTGGTAGGAGTTGATCTAATGGTGGTGGATGAGTTGAACTCCCTTCTTCTCAAGGACGAAGTGTATAGCTGATAGGCTAAGTGGGCTTAATGGGATCTATTGGAAGAGGCCTAGGTGTTCTTGGTATTGGAACAAAAGGTATGTGTTAAGTATTTTGAGGGATGAAGCATTAAGTGTTTTGCAAAATATTGCTTGTATGAAAAGTGACATGTCTTTGTTGGTTTATACACAAAAGGGCTTCCAAGCAAGCAGTCTCACATTGAAATGTCTCCATATGTGTTGCTTGTTCAATCACTTTTGGATGAACTTTTATTTGTTGAATATTTTAAGGATACCCAAATGTTCAAGAATAGTAGTAGAAGAATAAACAGAGCCTCTCCTAATTACCCTAGGATTTCTTTCAATTGATCTAGCCTCGACCCAAGATGCATAGGCAATAAAAGCCACGTATAATCCTTTAAATTGCTTTAAAAGCTCTAACTTATTTAATTATTAAACATCAAATAATTAATCTAAGTAAAAAAAAGATTACCCTTTTTAACAAATTAATCAAATAATTAAATATCAACTAATTATGCAAATGTTGACTTAATATAAAGACACTTCAAAAAATTTCCCTTCTATAAAAATAAATAAAAACAACTAACTTATCAATAACTAAAATTCACTAAATTAACTAACCATTAACTAACTAATTAAATCAACAAAAAAATTTTCTTCTTTTCAAAATATTTTCAAAGAACATAATAGATGTAAAACAAAAAATAACTAATCTTTTAGAAAAAAAAAAAAAATCTTCAATTATATAAACCAATAGCTAATTAACTGATTAGCTATAGAAAAAAAAATAGCTAATTCACTGATTAAATCAATCAATGTCTATTAATTTAATACCATTAACTAACTAATTAAATTTAATTATCAATCGTGTGCAATAGTAAAGCTTTCTATATATATAAACAACTTCTATTTTCTTCTTTTCAAAATATTTTCATGAGAACATAATAGATGTAGAAACAAAAAATAACTAATCTTTTAGAAAAAAAAAAAAGTAAAATCTTCAATTATGCAAAGAAGCTGAATTATGTATTTTCTCCATTTTTTTTAATGATTGTAGCTCTAGTTTGATAAATTTGTTTTCAAGTTTAAACCTAGTACATCTTCAAAATCTCCCAAAACAATTCAAAAAGCTTCCAAAAAGATCCTTTGGGGAACCCTAATGAACACACACTTATATTGACGGAGGGGGCAATGTGAATCAATATAAGATAACTCTTACTTAACTTTACTTATTTAAAATCCAACAACCACAAAAATAACAATCACACAAAATCTACCAACTAAAAGACACGAGATTTATGTGAAAACCTTTTTGGGAGAAAACCACGGAAAAAAGATTGCTTAAATCTACTACCCAAATCCAACCAACATCAAAATTCTCTTTACAAATCTTTGTAAGCACCAACCCCCACCACTAGCACCAACTTAGCAAGAGACACCGATCTCTTCTATTAGGTGGCATCAATCTCCAAATGAACAAAATTTGTCTTCTTAAACATTGCTTCTTCAAAACATGATTGTCATGTGAATCTTCTTCTTAAGATCTGCTTATAAATCTACTTCAAAGTCTGCTATAGATCAGCCATAAATCTCCTTGAAAGTCTGCTATAAAGCTCCTTAAAATCTGCTACAATTCTACTACAACTTTTCTTGAAAAACTGTCATAAATCTGATTATAACCTTCTTCAAACCAGGAAAATAAATCTGTTGATAAAGTATATATTTCTTCTCTAAAACTGGAAGGATGTTGCATTTACTTATTGCCTCTCACATCTCCCACTTCTCTTCTTCTACACCTCATCCAATACCTCTTTACCCAAGAGAGGTGACTCATCAAAAGGGGTTGAGCACATATGAGGATAAATAAATTTATTTTATTTCCCCAAGAGGCCCCAAAAGGGGCAGTCATGCTAAGGAGGTCGACCCATTTAAATGCAATAAAATTAATTTTTGATTCCTCCAAAAGGGTCGATCCATAATGCTTGGTTGGCCAGCCCAAAAAGGGCTTAAAAAATAATAATTTTATTTTAAACTTCCATAGGATGTGAGTGTCATTATACATGAAGGGTAGCATTAAAACACTATAAAGGTCGGCCAAGATGCACATAAATCATGTTAGAGTAAACATGCATTAGCTAATAATTAATTTCTAATTAATTATTAGTTTAATTTATTCTCATGCACTTAAGCTAAAATTAGGAGTGATTTACTATGTTAACTAGAGAGCTATTATTAAATCATTACGTCTCATTGCATGAGATGTTGACACTTTTCATGATCTAATCCCTTTACCATTTACGGTTGCTCCTATATGGTACTCAACCCTCATTGTATTATCATGCCTTTGATAGAACTGTCAACCTTTGCGGACTCTTGTTTTCCTTGAAGATTATTGAGGTTCATTCTGTAGCTTTTTTGTTGTTGAAGAATATCGCATATATTTGTTTGTAGATCTCTTGCATGGAAGGTGTCTTTGTTTGTTGTTTGATCTTGTGGTTCGTGTTTTTCACAATTCTAACATGGTATCAAAACATGGATTCAATGAATCCCTTCTTGATTTATGAGGTTTTTTTCTTCATCAAGGGTTACAAGCTTCAGATCTGAATTCTCCATTTATTTATTTTTGCATTTTTTGGAGGTGGCAGTTTTTAGGTGCATTTTGGCACAAAAAGGACCTCACCCTTGGATTTAGAATTGTCAAAGAAGTCAGTTTTACCTTTCGTTTGGCCTTATTTGGATTCTTGAGGTCAGATCTACAAGGGTTTGAAATAGTTTTTTTTTGTCAGATCTAGAGGGTAGTTGTGATTTCAGAGCATTTTTTAGTCAAAAAGAACCTCACGGTTGCATTCAAGAGGCCGATTCGACAAATTTTGACTATAAATTCGTCTACATTACCCGTCGGGAGCTTTTGAGGCAATTTTTTTTGTACAAGGGCCATACAACTCCTGTATGGCCACAGGGACGACAATTTCAAAAAAATAAAAAATAAAATAGTTTTATATTAAAATGTTTTTTTTTTAAATTTTTATAAAAAAAAAAAAATTAATTTAAAACAAAATGCAGGTTTGAATTTTTTAATGGGCGGCGTATTTACATTGATTATAAGCACCTGTAGAGTACCTATGTCAACAAGCCTTGCGGGCCCCTTACCTCTATCCAGCAGGATCTTTAATCCCAGCCGGTGGCTTCTGCACGCTAAGCCGGCGACTTCAAATGTTGTCTAACGACCAAACCCGATGGCCTCATATATGCCCAACAACGACCAAAATGCCCAACAGTTGACCCTTTTTTTCTCGGTAATGTCTTTATTTTACTTGACAATTTTTTGGCATATTCCAAGAAGGCACAAATATTCTTTTTGCCAATTTTTTGCCAAGGGATCAAGTTTTTTTCAAGCGACAAAGAACATCAGCATGATGTCAGTGGTACGACATGCTAGTAGGGCCCCAAGAACCCTCTTTATGCCCTAAAAGAGCTATTTTTTTTTTCTTTCGGCCATAACTTTTGCATACGATATCAAAATTAGGCGAATGAGATATCATCGAAAACTTGGTTCCACCAATTTTCCAGTGGTGTGAGTCTCATCACATGTTTTAGCTGCTAGTGCATTCTACAACTTGTTAAAGTCAAAGGTGTTGTTTTCAATCCCGAGTTCACAACTTTTGACCTGTTTCTCCATTTTTCATGATTCAAGTAGCGTTGGGACAATCTCTCAGAGCTCTTCACAACCATCCATGCAATTTTTCCACATTTCTCTCCAGGTACATTTTATTCATTTTTTTGTGTTTTCACACTCTGGTGAATTACTTGGACATCTTAGCTCCTGAGAACTTTTTGTTTGTATTGGATGACTCATTTTTTGCTGTTCTACATGTATTTCCAGTATTCTATCCTATTTGGGGATTGTAGACATATTTTCATGCACATTCTCTTTTGTAGACGCACTGAGATAAAGTGCCATTCTGGTGCATACCTTTTGGGGATTTTGCACGGGTGGGGGTTGATGTTTGTCTTTGGTTTGTCATCACACCTTTGTCAAGTGAGTGTCCCTTCCACGACAATAGTGAATTTAAGTGATTTTTGCATCATGCGTGTGTCTTAGTTTGCACACCCTTTTATTTGCAAGTTGTTTCTTCTGCATGCACTTCTTGGTTTCACACAGTTTCAGTGTACCTGTCATGACTCCTTTTTCAGCATTATAGGGGGGTTTCTATTGTTGGTGCTAATGTTTCCTTGGTTTTGTGTTTGAGTGATCTATGTATCTAGTTCTTATTCCTATATACTTTCAGATGCAATGTATATCAATGGCTAGTTACCATGCATTTCAGTGAGATGGATCACTTACCATATGGACACTCTTGCATTCCTATTTTCTATAGGTAACCTTCCATTTTCATTTGATCAGAGACTATTGGTACTTGTATTTTCAACTTGCATCTTGCATGTTGAGTAGTGTCATTAGGGTCACTCATGCAGCTTCATGTACCATTTGTATCTTTACGTTCCAAATGTTTTCCTTTTTTGCAATCTAATTCGAGAAGTGTCGTTGGGGACACTCGTGTAGATTATTGTCTCTCTTGATCAGTGTTCTTCAGACTATTTGGTACCTGTATTTTCGACTTGCATCTTGCATGTTGAATAGTGTTGGGGTCACTTGTGCAAATTCATGTACCATCTGTATCTTCGACTTTCAAATGTTTGCCTTTGTTTGCCATCTAATTCAAGTAGTGTCGTTGGGGGCACTCATGTAGATTGCTATCTTCTTGATCTTAACATTTGTATCTTCGAGCTCCAAATGTTTTGCCTTTGTTTGCCATCTGATTTGAGTAGTGTCATTGAGGGCACTCGTGTAGATTCTTGTTATTTTGATCAAGTGATCATCATTTGTTTGAGAGGATGTTCTTCATTTCAACACTATATTAGTCATCATTCGACAATAGTCTACAATTTCTTCATGCTTCAATGATGTTCTACATGTTCCTCTCTTTTTTGGGACATTATTTTGGTTGGAGGCTTCTTAGTCCTTCACCTTGGTTTGGAGGCTTTTTCCGTCCTTCATTCGCCTTTTTTCTCTTTTTGAGAGGAGGTTTTCCCATGTGGTTTTCTCATTTTTCTCCAATTGTGAGAGATCTTTTGTTTGTACATGAGTACCTCACCAAGCCTTGTTTGTCGAGACCCATCATGCATTCTTTTTTTTATGGTTTTTAACTACTCCCTAAGTTCATCTTAAGGGGGGGTGTTAGACTACTCATGCATTAGCTAATAATTAATTATTAGTCTAATTTATTCTTATGCACTTAAGCTAAACTTAGGAGTGATTTACTATGTTAACTCGAACTATTATTAAATCATTTTGTCTCATTGCATGAAATGTTGACACTTGTCATGATCTAATCCCTTGAACATTTAGGGTTGCTCCTATATAGCACTCAATCCTCATTGTATTATCATGCCTTTGATAGAACTCTCAACCTTTGAGGACTTGTTTTCCTTGAAGATTCTTGAGGTTCATTCTATAGCTTTTTCTTGTTGAGGAATATTGCATATCTTTCTTTGTAGATCTCTTACGTGGAAGGTGTCTTTGTTTGTTGTTTGGTCCTGTGGCTCGTGTTTTTCACAATTCTAACAAATCACGACAAATATATCGTTTGTTTTGATTCTTCAATATGATGATAGCAATTGTGTTCAACTCTCTTTTGACATCAATGACAACAATATTTCCAACAAACCCTTCCTCGGAGACTATGTGCTTAAACTCTTACCTCTTTGTTTACTAAAATCTTTCAATTATGCAAAGATGAATTTCTTATTTTTTGTTTTTTGTTATGCTTGTGGCTTTAGTTCGATAAATTTGTCTTCAAGTTCAAACTAGTACATCTAAATCGCCTAAAAGAAATAAAAAAGCTTCCAAAGAGACCCTTTGGGGAAACCTTCCTCACAGATTATATGTGTGCTTAAACTCTTAGCTCTTGCTTTCTTTATGAACCAATAAAAAACTTTAACTAGTTATTTAAAGAATGCTTGGAAGCAAGATGGAAGAAACTAATTTCAAACTAAATACAGAACTTTGAAACATTGAATAGAAATCTTTCCAAACTAGGGATACTCTAAAGCATATCTAATTAAAAGAGACTATGATAGTAAATCTAAATGCTCTTAATAAACTAATTTCTAATTAACTTTCAACACACCTCTTTCACAAACAATGTAATCAATTCAAACAAAACAAATTTCACTACACTAATAAAGCAAATCTAATCTAATAAAACTAAAAAGTTCACACATGGGATTGAATCTACCTCAGATGCGGCTCAAACTTGATGAGTGGCAATTTGATCCTTAGCAATCCAGCAATAGTTTTCTTCTCTTTAACCATAAACTGTGGTACTCCCCAAGGTGAAAGTTGTAGGCAAAGTGGTTGGTATTCCTAAGAATAATCAATGGTATGACTTGCAAATGCAATATTGATGCATGCAATGGATTTTCAAAAGTTTCAAAACATTTTCTTGCTAGTCTCAAACTTCATGACTACAATTTTGTGGCAGCAAAATCTGGACCATTTGCATGGCTGAAAAGGCGGTATTAATAGAAGTGCAAGTAAACGAGAGTGATTAAAGGTACGAGATAAAATTACCTAAAGAGAATTGGGGCAAACACAACAAAGAACTGAAGACAAACTCACAGAATTAAGAGAAATTACAGGCACAAACAAATTGACACGTTCACTGCTTCACAAATTGTTCCCCACTTTGACAGTTAAATGTTAGTTGGGGTGGACACTCGGTTCATTGCAGTGAATTTGTCAATTACAGAATAAAAAACAAATTTGTACAAAACAAATATATGAACATTTAGTAGATGGTAGAAGACAGCTAAAAATGACACATGGAAAATCCTACGAGGTTGGCAATGGTGCTTTTACCTTTGAGATATAAGTTGAAGACTAAATTTATTATATTTCATGCCAAAGAGCCATGAGTTGGATTGATGGATCAACACTGGAATTGCCATGCAAGTTCATTCAGATTTAAGCACTTAGAGGACCAAGGGTAAAGATGACGAAATTAATGTGATCCAACTGCAATCTACCCTACTCAAAAGGCATAAAAAACAGAAAGATGGAGTTTAATACAAGTTCTAGGCAATTTTTGCAGAATAGATACCCTCTCAAGCTAGTTCTAAGTGGATGAGAGTCCATGCCATGCAGGGTAAGCCCTGGGTTGTACCTTGCAAACAAAAAGAGTTCATAGATTATCAATCATGCTAGTCAATGTAGTCAGGCTTCTCTTTTTGCCCTGCCCTGCTTCCGCCTCCTATCCCAATATGGAACATTGTATATGTAATCTCTCCTACACAATTGGGATGTTATCCGAATAAAGCATTTGCTGCAATAAGCTCAATTTCTCTATTCTGGACTGACTTTCCCTACTGAGCAATGAGGTTGGCACTTAAGTATGCAATTACCAATATTATTTTATTGAAATAGCTTATGTTTCAATGCCCATCTTCTAAAGAGTAGTTGTCATTTTGATCATTCAAAGGCAGATCCAGCATTCCTTCAAAAGTACAATTACATATACACACAAGAAGACTGATGTTTGTTCTCGATAAAACCATTAAGATATAAATCTTCATTTCTAGTGCATTGCACGGAAAACCTATTTTTGTACTTAACAAAATGATAATGACACAACAAAATTCATTAGATAAAAATAGGAACAGAAAAATATATCCACCATTCTCAAAGCACATCTCCTAAGCAATTGCTACAATCACCTATAGTTTAGTATGTTAGTTTTATAAGGGTACTAAAATAATTGAAATGGCGTTTACCCAAAAGTATAGTATTATGTACAAGAAAGGCAAAGCATAGATTTCAACAGCCTCCAAGGCTTTATGTGAAAATATTCAAGGCACCAGTTGGCAGTCCTCTCAAGAGGAATCTTATGATGAGGATGTCTCAAACAAAGCTTCTGCTTCCTTTACTATATTTTTTGCTTCAATAATCTCCTCAGCATCCTCACATGGCTGTTCTAGGCCAGCCTGAATCAGCACAATCAGGCACAGTCATTTATGAAAGAACGCAAGAAGTTTGAACATAATAGATCTCTTGAATTCAGTTAAAAATCAAAGGATATCCTTTAACAATGTCTATTCTGTTTACATTAGAAAGACAGACTGAAACTTACCAGTATTCCCTGAAGATCGCCAAGGGCAGCTTCAAGACGTTTTCTACAATCGGGAAGCATCATCCTTGATTCGGCCAAGACATTCTCCTAAACCACATCACAAAATCCTACTCAATTACCATGTAGAAATTGAAAGTAGGAAATATTTACTTTCAAGCAGATCAACAAAAAAGGCATTGTAAGAAATGTATGAAATAGTTTTGTGTCAGCAAAAAAAATGTGACTTGTACCAACTCTTTGTTGATGTTTCGTTTCAAATACAACTACTCTCTGCCAATTTTGTCTGTTATTTGATAACAAATGAATTTCCTATTGCATTCATTGATTTACAATCAACTACATTCACAAGGTCTTCACAATTCCAGATATGTACATAAACCCGAACAATGCAGACACTCAGAAGTACATCGGCATTATGACTAAGAAACTCAGTGAAATCAAAACCAAATGACTAGTCAAATTTAATAGCCAGTATTTTGGTCATAAAATTCCATATTCTAGTTTACATCTCTTAAACAAGCACACATACCTGTTGTTTAAGATCATAAGGATCAGCACCCTTCTCTTTCATGGCTGCAGTCTTAGCAGCTTCCCTGTCAATCTCCTTTTCATATGAATGAAGCTCTTTGAGGATACGCTTACAGCTGCCTGTCTTGATTTTAAGAGTTTTCAGAGTCGCCATTACTTTGTTGCCTCTGCAACTGTTTGTAGAAACAGACATGTTAAATGCAGTAAAATTCAGGAAAGAAAAAATACATGCCCAATAGGAAATTGGAAATAACATGTTTTGCAAGTCAGTTACATAACCAGAGAATTGGATCATGATTCTTATAGAAAAATGCATTATCTATTGAAAAATGCTTATGCATAATCACAATGCTTGTATATAAATGTAAAATAGGCACAATATTTGAATAACAGAATTTAAATTTTGCTTAATCATTGGGAGCATGCCACATGGCATTGTGCATAAAAGAGGTATGGAAAACCACAATCTTGAGTATTTCCAGGCCTAGAATACTACAAACCATGACTTGCAAAGATAGTGACAAAAACTCTTTTGCTTCATCATGTGCCCTTACCAGTCAAAAACATGGATTTATCAAGAAACTATTAAAGCTGCAAAGTGTATCTTAAAACGAAATGGGGCCACCGAAAATAGTACCCCCCATCCTGAACATCAGCCTTAATCATGCACACTAGCTATTTGAATGTGAACAGTTAAAGTAGAATAATGACAAGATAACACTGCAGGAAGTGGGTAGTCCAAAAAACTTGAGTTCAGAGCAAATTTGAGACAAATCATTTTGAGCCTGGTGAATATAGAATAGATATATATTTAGATCTTTTTTTCACTTTGTAGGTGGAGTCTATGTTAACTAACAAGTATAATTTGATTTCAGCTTGAGGATTTGACTTTCAAGGCACTCAACTCTAGCACTACTGCCATGCTTTCCTTATCTCAATTTACCATAGAAATAAAACTTGCTTGATTCATTCGGCAAAACAGCTGTGGAGTCACTTGCCGAAAAAACTTGAGGGCAAGTTTTACTGTTTTTGCAAAAAATGGGTGTTTTTTTGGCAATACACCTTGCCAAGTAATTTCGAGTCCATACAAAATCTTGCCAACCAAAGTAAAAGACAGTCCATGGCGATAAAGGCAACAAATCAGCTCATTTTACACACTTTCACTCTTTTAACTCACTCCTTGATGCATTGACAACATCCCCATTTGAGGCAATTTAAACAGATTTTTAGTATTTTTTAGTTCATTGGAGTCATTGAACAAGTTTTTTGGCAGCATTTGAAAGGTATGTTGCCGCATTCTTTTCTTGTTTTTCAGAGTTTTGTTTTGTTTTTCCCTCACTCTAGGGTTTTATTATTCAATTTTTTTTCTTTTTTTGCCATTTAGCTATTAGGTTTTGCATTGGATTATCTTTTTTTAATTTTTATGGTAGGTTTTGAAACTTTGAATTCATTTTTTTGTTTGAGATACAGCACCAAGAAGCAGAGTTGGTGGCAAGGCTAGGGGCCTTTCTTGCAATGGGCAACAAATAAGAATTGTTATTTGTAATTATTATGGATAGAAGATGACAGGAGGCATCAACTGCCTCAATCTTGCGAGGATCCTTGGATGAGATGTTTCATCTTGTGATAAAACAGAGCTTGAGGTTATACAAAAAGTTAATGCTCTCCTTCATATGAGAGGAAATTAGAAAAGAAAAGGGCTGTAGTGGCAATCGCATCTGTAATGAGTGCTTCCCCTAAGACCAGAGCAGTGAGCTCTTCTATGTCAAGTGGTTCTAGTCAACCAGTTGCATCACATTCAAATATTCATGGTTTCTTTGTTCCACATAACAATTCTGGAGCCCAACCTTCCCTCAAAGGTACTAAAAGGAAACAAGAGAATTAGAATGAGGTGAGGTTGGCAATTGCCAATTTTTGGTACTTCAACAACATACCCTTCTACATTGTAAGCAGCCCTTTCTGGGAGTCAATGGTCACTACATTGACAGTAACAAGGAAAGGGTTTAAGTCAGCAACCTCTAATGATTTGAGTGGGCCATTATTGGATGATGTTGTTCAACAAATAGAGGTCCAGGTGTAGAAACAAAAGAGGTTTAGCAAGGAAAGGGCTGCACTAATTTGTCTGATGAGTGGATGGATGGCAAAAACTGCACCCTAATTAACTTCCTTGTGGCTTCAAGTGATTAGTTGTTGTTCTTGAAGTTAATTGACACCTCCAATGCAGTAAAAAATGCTGACACAGTCAGCAAGGTGTTGGATGAGGTGGTCATGGAGGTGCGTGTGTAGAATGTTATCCAAGTTGTGACAAACAATACAACAACATATGTGACAGCTGGTAGGCAACTAGAGATGAAACACCCTACCTTTTTTGGAGCCCTTGTGCCACTTATTGTATTGATCTACTCCTTGAGGATATCAATAAACTTTCATGGGTCAAAGCCATGGTGGAGGATACAATTAACATAACAACATATGTAATGTTCCCAGTCTGATTGCAAACAACAATAGACTGGAAAATGATAGTCACTGTTTTTACACAACTATAATGAACATCCAGATCTGATTAAAGTCCAAATCATAGCTTTTAATATTGCAGGCAATAACACTGAGATCAATCTTTAAACCGCCACATCCTTTTACTAAGACATGCAATGTAAACTAGAAACCACAAAATCAAATACAAACGATTGTCTTAACTGAAGTGGTTTAGTACATGGATTTCGTATATGCAAATAAGTCAATTCTGAGTTCAGTATTCAATAACCATATACATACTATCCTCGGAGATGCCTCCAGAACAATCTGTTCGCAGTCATGAAATATAGCAATGCCAATGATGATAGACAAACATTAGATTTACATACAATGATGCCCAGGCCGTGTTCTCCTTGACATTCGATATCTCCCAAATCAGAATGCAACACGAGGGAGGGAAAACGATCAAAAAGTTGCCACTACCATGGATGCATGTGCTTGTGTGATTGCAGCTGTTGGTGCCCTATCAGTGGCGCTTACCTCTTCCTTGCATTCCCGTCTCCTTGATGGTGTCACAGATAGTAGTGAAGGTGGCATTGGAACTAGAATTTCCGGAAGATTGCAATGGGAATCTAGAGTCATTGGGTATGAAAGGAGCTCCCGCAATGGGTAGTAGGCTTGAGCCAAAGGGTTTGCCAGATGCCAAATCGCCGACGCCTAGTTGCCAACCTTCTCCCTACGTGTATGCAAACCTGATGGTGGTGAAATATGCTGCAAGGATAATAGGAAGCAATTAGTCGAGCATTAGAGATGAGTGATGCACAAATATGTAATGCAAGAGTAGATCGTAGAAGACACCAAATCCCAGGCAAATAATGCAAGAGTGGATTGCAAAAGACACTGGATCCCAAGCAAAGATTGTCATCTCACCTCGAATCATTGGCAGAGGGCTACATTCTTGTCAGTAATTGATATCTTCCACAATCCGTCTTGATTTCCATCGAGCGAAAACAAGTATAAATATGAACTAATTGCCTTCTTGAGGGAGGTCGGCCAGAGACAAAAGTTTTAAATTTAAATATTATTTATTTAATAATTTAAATTTATATTTAATATTATTTAATTTCAAATTAGTGTTAAAGAACACTCTTTGCTGCCCATGTTTGAAAATAGGACCTATCCAAAAACGGGGACATGACAATCCTCCAATCCCGGGAATTGCTTGTCCACAAGCAATTGTGAGCTCACGTCCATGAAAGTCATGACATCCCAAAAGTGATGATTGACATGGTCTTCAAAACTCAATCGTCCGCTGCTCAACTCTGATGTAAATGTCAGCAAGCCAATACTTGTGAAGCAATTAGTCATGATCCCAAAAAAGAAAAACACCAATATGTTAATACCTAGATCCCAATTCATCCCACTATCACAATCAGAAGACACGAGAGAAGGGATGCATCTCCAAGGGTCATCCACTCCAACCCTAACTTTGAAGGATCTTTCATGGATGTGCAAAACAAAGGAATAGGACTTCTTGCTATCACCCTCAAGAGTAGGGGCTGCCATTCCATGACCAAGCAAAACTCCAAGTCTGCTGCTCCAAATCAGAAAATTAGGACAGCTATCATACATCTCCTTAGTGCCTTCAACCACCTTCAACTTATCCTTCCTCATTGCTTCATGCTTAAGTGCAATGTCCCCCTCAAACACCATCAACTCTCCTAGACCCCTCGTGCAAATCAGAAATTTCCTTCTCAGGATTACAAATTAGCCTATCAATGAACTCATCAATCTTGGAGCAAAGGAATTCAAATGTTTCTTGATCAACCTCTATGAAGTTTTCTTCTCTTATTATAACCTTCATCATCCCAATGTCATTAGTGCTTTCATGATAAATTTGCAATTTCTCCTCATGAGGGTCAATCTCAAACACATCATTCTTCACAATAGTGTGACTAATAGCATCATTACATGGTTTATTTACTTCCATACCTGAAGCTTGGCTGGATGCATCTTGGATATCACTCAAAATTAGTGACACCTCTTCCTTCATCTTTGACTCTTCATACACAACGATGAAGTCTCTCTCACCTTCCCTTCATCAATTTTCTGTTGGTCCATACAATCATTAGGAATCAACAAGCAATCTTCATCTTCGACTTGCTTATAGGGTTCCTCTTGTTCTTGTCCCGTGATGTCTTGTAAATTGTCTTCCTGGTCCTCTATTATGGCTTCACTCTTGACCTCCACTTGTGATTTGGCATTTGTTATATCCGTTATTGTCTCAGGTATCATCATTCTTCTTCTTCGTCCGTTTCTTGTTTTCAGATCATAATATTCCATGAAGGTCATGTCTCCTCGTATGGCAGCGCCGAAGGCATTATATTCAATATGGAGTCTTTCCATTTCATTCATTTCCTCTTCTTGAAATTTAGTTCTAAAAATTGTTGGATTTGGGTTGATTGACCCACCTGAACCGCTCCCTACATTTCCATTTCTTCCAGTGCCTGGTTGTTGATTCAATCCCTTCAAGAGTTGAACCATTTCCCTCATGGCGTCCTTCATGTTGGCCTAAAACTCCCTGCTTTCCCAGATAAATTCCTTTCTGTCATCCATGGCGGGTTACTCATGCTGGCAGGATGCCAAGCTCTAATACCACTCTAATGTGCCTAGTCTGATTGCAAACAACAATAGACTGGAAAATGATAGCCACCGTTTTTACACAACTATAATGAACATCCAGATCTGATTAAACTCCAAATCATAGCTTTTAGTATTGTAGGCAATAACACTGAGATCAATCTTTAAACTGCCACATCCTTTTACTAAGACATGCAATGTAAACTAGAAACCACGAAATTGAATACAAAAGATTGTCTTAACTGAAGTGGTTTAGTACATGGATTTCATATATGCAAATAAGTCAATTCTGAGTTTAGTATTCAATAAACATACACATACTATTCTCAGAGATGCCTCCAGAATAATTTGTTCGCAGTCATGAAATATATAGACGAACATTAGATTTACATACAATGATGCCCAGGTCGTGTTCTTCTTAACATTCAATATCTCCCAAATTAGATGCAACGCGAGGGAGGGAAAATGATCAAGTTACCACTACTATGGATGCCTGTGCTTGTGCGATCGCGGTTGTCGACGCCCTATTAGTGGCACTTACCTCTTCCTTGCACTCCCATCTCCTTGATGGTGTCGCAGATAGTAGTGAAGGTGGTGTTGGAATTGAAATTTTCGGAAGATTGCAATGGGAATCTAGAGTCGTTGAGTATGAAAGGAGCTCCCACAATGGGTAGCAGGCGTGAGCCAAAGGCTCTGCCGGATGCCAAATTGTCGGACGCCTAGTCGCCAACCTTCTCCCTGTGTGTATGCAAACCCGATGGTAGTGAAATATGACACAAAGATAATAGGAAGTGATTAGCCGAGCATTGGAGATGTGTGATGCACGAATATATAATGCAAGAGTAGATTGTAGAAGACACCGGATCCTAGGCAAAGATTGCCATCCCACCTGGAATCACTGGCAGAGGGCTATGTCCCTGTCAGTAGTCGATATCTTCCACAATCGATCCTGATTTCTATCAAGCAAAAACAAGTATAAATATGAACTAATTGCCTTCCTGAAGGAGGTCGGCCAAAGACAAAAAGTTTTAAAGTTAAATATTATTTATTTAGTAATTTAAATTTATATTTAATAATATTATTATTTAATTTCAAATTAGTGTTAAAGAACACTCTTTTCCGCCCATGTTTGAAAATAGGACCTATCCAAAAACGGGGATATGACAACACATATCTACAACCACCCTTGGGTGCTCAATCTGATGAGAGAGCACACCAATATAAGACACTTGTGCAGCCCAATATACTTTTGATTTTCCACCATTTTTATAATGTTGTAGAGTATTGCGTCCTCACTGCCATCTCTTAAGTGGATGTTTGTTGAAACCAAGCGGATGGAATCTGCATATTCAAAGAAGGCTGAAGGGCAGATGGTAACCAAGATCCTTTTTTATAAGCTTTTTGCCAAAACACATACAAGATCTTCAAGGTAATTTGCAAAATCAGATTTTTATGATTATAATTTACTCTTCTTTTTTTGTCATTGAAAATCAGATTTTTATTTGATATATTGTTTTCTTTTAAGTGCTAAAACCTTTGGTGAGGGTTCTACGGTTGGTAGACGGGAAGACAAACTCCACATGTTTACTTTTATGGGTCAAACAACAAAAAATGAACCCATTTGGCACATTATAGATTAAAGGTGGAACAAACAATTCCACCAACACATTTTTACAGTTGCCTACTACTTGAACCTAAAGTTTTTCTTCTTTGAAGGCTTAAAGGTTGAGGAAAAGGTCATGGATGGCCTCAACACTGGCCTCAACACATACATAGTGAAGATGATCCCTAACAAAGACCTTAGAAACATGATTTTGATTGAGTTGCAAGTTTACAAGGCCGTGGAAGGGAGGTTGTTTTCTTGACCTCAATGGATTTGAAGAAGAATGACTTTGCAGCTAGGTAAGAAATATATTGCCAAGTCTTCCTTAATAAGTGTAAATTTTAGCTTATTCTCAATTTACAAAGTTACTTAAAAAGTTATAAATTTTGTCCTTGTAGATTTGTGGTGGGAAGATTATGGTGCAAAAATGCTCTCTCTTCAAAAGCTCATTATCCACATTTTGTCCTAACCTTGTAGCACTTCTAGAAGTGAACAAATTCCTTGGGCAAGTCATATTTTTTCCATAATCTCAAAGTGACAAATCAGTTTACCAAATATTGTAACCTGATACTAATATGCTATCGAGAGATCTTTGGTCTGAAAAACTAGTAAGCCAATATAAAGGGTTGTTAGTGAGAAATCTTTGGGGTATCTTTATGCACAAGGTGTAGCTAAGCTATGCGACAATTTTGTTTTCATTTTTGTTTAACTATTTTGTAGGATCTCTAGGAATAGCCTCCTTGGACTAGCAAAGCTAGAATTGTAGAAGAGTTCCTGTTCTTGTTAGTTGGCCCAAATCACTTACAGTTTGATCGTGAAACTCACCTCGTTTGTTTGAACTTTGAACTGATATTGTTCCCTAGGTTTAAATTCTGAACTGTGTTCTCTAGAATTGCAGCATACAATTTGGAGCACCAACAAGTACTAACTAGAATACTACTAAAAACATCATGCCATATTTGTCCTATGCAATAATCCATTGCCATTAATTTCTTTGTAGTCCATAAAGCTGTGGTCTAGCTGCCAAGCAAGTTGCTTATGGCAGCAAAGACTTAGGTTAAAAACCCATCAGGTGTGCTCTCATGTAGGTGAACATGGAGGAGGAGTTGATTTGTGTAACTTAGAATCTGAAAGATGTGAGAAGAGTTGGCTTACATTTCAGCCAAGTAATATTGTTAAAAATTGTAAGGAGGAGGCCCACTACTGCATAATTAACGAGCAACATCACTTACCTCTCAAAGGATGTTATAGTTTTTGTCAACCCTTGTCAATGGTTTTAAAACATTTGTCTATAAAGAGCAAAGATCATGCCCCATCATAAATAATGGACAGCACTGATGCTCTGGTTTAATCTGCTCAGAAACACAAAAAAAATTGACTAATGCAGACACCATCGGTCTTAATTGGACTGTTTTAGATTTATTTCTTACTTCTCTATAAATATATTTCTCTGTGTAATCCAAAGAATAAGAAGTTGGGTGCTAATTGCACTGAGAGAAAGATGAGCAGCAAAAGAAAATACAGAGGTAAAATACGGAAAGCAAAAATTCTACAATTTAAACCCACAACAAACTATCTAAAAACCTCAAGTATGATGCTTTCACAGAAGGAAAACAACTAAATTTTCTATTTGAATTTGCTAAAAATTGAAATGTCCTTGAAAATGATTTTAAGTTTCCAGCAACTGGGATAAACTGGGACCCCCATTAAACTAAGTATTCAGTGGAATGATGTGAAATAAAATAATAAAAAACTTAGTCACTTATGTGTGTAGATGGTTTATGATTCAGTTGTTTAAGGTACATGGTTTTAGGGTATATTTGCAAACCTCACCACAATTTCAAAAGAATAGAGAAGCATCTCTTAGAAAAATTCTCAAGGAAAAGAAAATTTCCACATACGATAATCTCTATTTCAAGATTTCTCCACAGTGTTTAAAGATTTATGGAAGACTTAGAGCAATGTCAGTATATTTCAGTAATTCATTCGGTTCAGAATAAAATTGAATATTCTTTTTAATATCTGCATTAGACAGAAGTACAAATTGCGTAACATTTTATGATATACAACACTATATGAAGATTACTTCTGAATGATTCCATTTCCAAAAAAATTAATTCTCTTTGAATGGATCCATGGATGGAAAGTAAATCATATAAAAGTGTCCCCTAATGTGATGGTCAGTGCTTGAAATAAACTACTCCAACTTTCTTAATAATAAACTTGATCAATCCAAAACTATGGCAAGATTTTCCAATATGATTCAGTTGGCAATGCAAACAAATTGTTGTATAAAAGCATAAATTCACATAGCTACCAAAAGGTATGGTTTACTTAGATTTGCATACACCCACTGCTATGTTTCTCATCCATCCATCCAAATACGATCTTTGATGGTAAAACCCCTCATAGTTGTTGCTCATTAAATGTCATGGAGTGCACTATTTGTTACTCATTCAATGTCATGTATAATCATAGTTTTTTGCTCATTCAATGTCATGCATACTCATAGTTGTTTCTCATTCAATGTCATGCATACTCCTAGTTCTTGTGCCTTTGAGTTTTGTATAACCACAGTTGTTGCTCCTTTTATTTCAAGAATATGCGCAATTTGTTGTTACTCCATATCATGCCTCTACAATTGTTGCCTCACACAATAGTGCAAATGTGATATAACTCAACCTATGTAGGCTTTAACCTCTTGTTTTGTTTCTTTAGTTTTTAACATTTTCTCACATGTTCCTTCAGCTCTTGATTAGGTGAAGGTCTTGAACTTCCTTCAAATGCAATCAAGCCCTCCTTCAATTTTAGAGTAGTTGAGGGTTTGGCATTCCTTGGCATGTCTCCAAAGTCCTCTCCATGCTCTTCTTCTGACCATTGATGTGTCATGTGATGGGGATTTATGATCAATTCACTCACAACAATGTCTTTGTTCACCTTCATTGGTTTTCCCTGTTGTATAATATCCTACAAGGATGCTTTCTTTTTGCCATACGAAAGCTTAATATGTTAGAATTAGCCAAAACCTGAATGCGCAATCTAACCTTTCACAAGTGAAGCACAATGTGCACGAAAGTAATGTATACATATACAGATGAAAGAGTGTAAAATGTCCATTGAAGCCTTGATATATAGGCAAAGTAGAGGAGGTGAGAAGCTAGGAGTGAAACTCGGAGTACCCCTCCAAATATGCTACATTTGTGAGGTCACTTGACAAGTGTGAGCAAGTGGCAAGTTTGCATGTACTAGGTGTCTCAAATGATAAGGACACATGCTTCAACCACATGAGGTGAGACAAAAGGATAAAAAAGGCTAAGTAAACTTAAGCTAAGTGTGAATAGGTCAATCCTAGAAAGGTGATATCCTAACTTGATATGTAAAGACACTATTTACACTGCATGATAAGCCTCTTTCACACATTTGAATTCCAAAGTTTCTAGCTAAGTGCATCCAAGAAAAATGTCTCAACTATCCATAGGCATAACAATCAAATCCAAAATGTATTTTTCCAGACCAAGTCTTAACGTGCATATACCTTAGCATTTTCACCATCTACATGTATTTCCTTTATGTTCTTTGTTTGAAGTTTTAGCCAATTTCCAAATTGATATTGATGAAGAATGCATCTGTGAACTTGAATTATTGAAGTTCCTTTGGTTAGGATCATCTCTTTTCTCTGCTCTATTTTCCTCATGAGCTTCTTGCTTCAAGGATAGGAATACATCATGTTATTCATGAAACTCATGTTCATCTTCCTTTTACTTGGTAATATTCTCATATTCTGCTTCCCTTTCCCATCTAGCTAAAAGAATGTTTCATGAACTTAAAATAATGCTTCTTCAATTTCATTCCAATTCAATTTATCTCTACCATCAAGAATTAGCCACAAATCCCTAGCTTCCCCATCAAAGAAAATTTGTAGACAACATTGCCAAGCTGTATTTTGAGCAAGCATTCTCAAATATCATTATCATATTCCTTTTAAAATAGGGGTATAATCTTAATGAACCATACTTTATTTAAAAGATAGGTTTTATATAAAATATATCCGCTTCCAACAAAAATATGGATATACAAACTTGTAAGCAAGTAAATCTGGTATCTTTCTCCAATCTACAAGAAACAACATTTTATTTTATTTACCCTGATTGAAAGTTGTGATGATTTTTTCCTTCTGCGATAAGGTTTGAGCCCATTCCAAAATGCCCACTTACAATGATTGTATCTTCTTTGACACTTCTCAAAACATGAAATTCTCATTCAAATGGCACTAGCATTATCCCAATTTGGGCACCTAAGCTGAAATAAAATTGTGTCACATAACAAGGCTCTAGCTCAAACAAAAAATAGTAATTCTGGAAATTCAGAATACAGAGGCGGTATCTCCCATTGAACTACCCAGAAAAGCTATGATTATAATTGCCACTTACTGAAAATGCCATGACATTCTCCGTTAGACAGCATTAGAGGTTTAAATGCAGCCAGTCTCTTAATGCAGTACTGGCTGCTTGTTCAAACACCAGCATTCTTGTTGTCTAGTGTGCAATCAACCATTGCAAAACTTTCTATAGCTATACGAAATACAATAGCAATGTGAGAAAGTAAGACTGTTCCTAGCAATTTTCCAGAGTGCATCAAACATCATCAAACCTCTGCCAGATCTGGCATGGATCTGTCACCAACCACTTCATTCTATTGATTGCTTTTGCTCCTTTAAGATACCATTCTAGAAATGCACGTCAAATTCATTACATGTAAATGCGAGTTTTCAGAAAACCACCATTATATCAAGACCAAATTACGAAATCAAAAAAGAAAAGGTTTCCAAAATTTAACTTTTAGACATCAATATTGAAACAAAGATGAACTATAATCAGGTCATAAAACAAATTTGCTTAAGATCACCAAATCCACTTTCATGTAGAAAACTCCAACTCCAAAAATATCATTACAGTAGACTTGGGCTACAAGTTCTAATGACCAATACCGAACACAGTGCAACAGCAGCGGTTTTCAGAAATTTGACTTTAGTCATCGGTCTTGAAATGCTGAATGACCATAATCAGGGCAGAAAACAGCTCTCTTTAAAATAACTAAAAAAACACTCTCGTTTCAAAAAACCCTACCTCCAGTTCAAGCTGTGATGTTACAATAATTGGAGCACTCTAAAGAGTGTGATCCAGATTAAAAGTAATAATTATGGGGTGGATTCAAGGGTGACACAAGTTACAAATCTTAAGAATGGGCTCAAGACTATCCAACGACGCATTAAAGGTAGCCATTAACATCACCCAAAATTTACCAATTAAAAAACAAAACAAACTAATTCCAAGAGGATCACGGTAGAAGTTTAAGATAACAACATGAAAATTCTAATAAAACACTAAACAGTATTCCCCGTAGTGGTTTCGATGGAGTTTAAAAATTTTACCATATACTTCTGAGATCGCCATGTGAGAACCATTAAAACCCACTTAAAAATTCAAATGTTATTTTATTGATTTGTTATATGCTCATTTTGCACCAAACCTAGTCCTATACATCAACGCTCTGGCATTTCTTTAAATTCTGACGAAAAAAACAATGAGGATTTTTAAATTTGCTTTGCTTTTCTGCGTATTCAGAGCTTGCGTTAGAATTCCTCAAGCAATGTGACCTTCGGCAAATACATTATCTCGTTCACACAATCCTCGATGCTAATCTTGTCGCTAAATTTGTAAGTTCCAACCGTGTATGTAAAGAAGATACTAAATGCTAACTAAATAGCAGAAAAGTAAAATAAAATTTCCATGAATAGAAATATACTAGGGTTGCAGAAATACTTGGAAATAACGCAGCGAAATGGATGAGCGTCTTCACCACACTTAACAAGGCGACTGGTTAAAGGCAGAAAGGCAAACTGTGGAAAATATATACTCCAAGAGCAAAACTTAAAACGGTAGAAATTATGCCAAATTGTTTTAGCGGATCTCTTACTTCCTCCTTTATTATTAGTTTTCTAGTAGCGTAGATTTAAACTAGTGATTAAATGATTTACTTTCAATTAATCAAATTTTATTATTATTTTTTTCATATATTATATATATATATATTTATTTTAATATAAAATGTAAGATTTTTAACTTTTCAAAATTTCAAAATTATTTTCTTTTAATTTTATTAGCTAAAAAATTTCAAGCGATAAGAACAGATTTTTCAGGAATCTTGAGCATAAACATTTTTATCAAAGCATTTTTAATGGTTGTACGTCTAAAATTTAAAGTTAGAAATTGTTAATTTTTAATAATTACAAAATCGTTTGAAAATATATTTCTATATACGTGGATGCGGCAATAAAAACGGTTTTGTTGGAGTATGTGGTTTTGTAGTTAGAAAGAATTATAATAACTGTTGTTCACATTCGTTTTAATCCTTTTGCACCTCTATATTGCCACAACTGCACACACAACCATCTTTGGTGAATTGTTCTTCTTCAACCCTCTATCATGAATCGTTCTCTAGAAATTGCAATGTATTCTTTGTTCTTCTTAGACATTTCCTTACGGAAATTTATAGGATCTTCCATTGCAATGTCTTGTTTGTCTACCTTACGCTTTTTTCACATTATTAATATCAGATGCATACCCTACATCCTTCATCTTTGCAGCCAAGCTCTCCAATATAGCATAAATATTCTCTCATTGTGGGTTTGATTTGTTCCAACGAGGAATGTATGAACTTGTTATTAATCTCGATTCGGCTACACCCTCGGCATTGTGTAAAATTTCTCCTTCTAAAGATTTCTCTAATCTTTGCTACATCATCCCTCTTGCTAACATTAGCATAAATGTTTGAAAAGAGTGTAAAATTATAATCTTTTGTTTCCAACTCAAAAATTCGTCGTGCTACATATTCTCCTAGCACTATATTGCAATGGATTTTGCGAGCACCAAGAAAAGATTTGTTGCAAGCATGAGTAGTTGGTGTTGTCATTAATGTCAACAAGCTTGTGTTGTCATTGATGAGTAGAAGATTGTTGCAAGAGTATGTTGGTTTTATCCAAGCTTTGATTAGTTGCATGTTGTCATTAGTAAGCTACTAATGTCAACATTTAGTGTTGCTTTGATAAGCTTATGTCTATGGTTGAAGAAGTGATGAAGATGATGAGGATGTTTTCCTAGTGCTTAGTTTCCAAGTGTTCTTGAGAAAATTTGAGAAAAAGAGGAAACAATGAGTTGTAGTGTTGTTTTGGGTCGTAGAGCAGTGTTTTGGTGCTGCTTTGTATTTCTTCTAGGTTGAAGATATGCCTATGCATTTTGGATATGTTGATCACAAGTGTTTAGAGGTGTTCTATTCAGAATTTGGTATATTGGATTGTTGTACAAAAGAAGTTGTGTTCATTAGTGTGTGAACAACATATTGCAGAGGTGTCTAGGAGAAATATGTTTGCTCTGTGTTTCTCTATAGTTTGGTTTCAGGTCTTATGGATTTGAATGTGTGTTGATAGTGTTGGTATCTTTCTTCAATTGAAGTTGTTCAAGGTTTTGTGCTTCAGAAGTCAGTTTATTAAGTTGCGGTATATGGCAGAGTTGTTTGAGTGTACTGGGTGTGTACATTTCTCAAGTGGAACTTGTTGCGAAGGAATTTGTTGGATTTTAGGGTTTTTTTGGAATATTTTAGATTATGTTCAGGTGACCTTTGTTTTCTATGAGGTGTTCTTGAATCAAAGGAAGCATGTACTTCAAAGTTTAATGGTGTTTACACGAGTAATGGTCGACCTTGGTGTTTACACTAATTTTGATGGATATTTATTGTTTGTAGAAGCATGTTGTAGTGTGGTGTTATAGATTTGGGTCCTAGATAAGGTATGGTGTGTTTTTCCTTCACTTCTATTTACCACAAAAGTGTTTTGGTGCCCACCTAATTTGAATTTGCATGACTGAGGTGCATAGCTGACCTTGGAGAATGGTTTCAAAGTTCAAGATGGTATAAATAAGATTTGAGTTGTTGAGGGGTGAAGAGATAGACAAGAGAGATGTGAATCATGCAAATTGTAGATTGTTAGAGTGTGAATTTGAGAAGTGAGTATGAGATTTTATGTGTTAGATTGTTGGATGCACCGAGCAGAAGGTATCTACAATTCTTCAATAATGTTGCGAAGGTGTTGGTGATATTGTGGTGGATTTCTCTGTTGCATTGAGATGGATTTCTCTATGTAACATTCTTCTCTATCTTCTTTCTATTTCGAAAATGAGCCTCTTGCCAGTGAGCCTTTCTTTCTATGGGAAATGAGCCCTTCAGTAGTGAGCCCTTTGGTAGTGATATTACTTTATATTATGAGCTAATCCTGATGGTGTAGGAGCACCTACTTGAATACAAGCGTATTTTTAATGTTTTGCTCTTAATATTTTTGTTTTGTTTCGTAATGGTCTCATACACCATTGATAAGGTGTAATGGGACATTCTTGAAGCTTAGGTTTACTTTTGAATAAATTAGGAATCAGTTTGTAGGCGTTTCCTGAAGTTTTGGCTGAAATTCGAAAACACAATGTGTTTTCAAATGCGTGATTTTTGGCCACTTTTGAGCTCGAGTTTTAAACCTAACTATTTTTTTTCGGTTTGGGGAGAAGGAGCCCGACATTTTGAGCAGATTGGTGGTCTTTTGATGATGGCAGTTTCTGGAGAATAAGAGAAAAAAATCAGTTTTGTGGTGAATAATAGAAAAACAGTGACTTTTGGCGTGGAATACACAATTTTTCTGTTATTTGTTTTGGTGCAGCAGTCATATGGATTAAATAAAGATTTTGTTTACATGGAATAGCACGTACTGAAGCTCTTTGTAGTATTAGTTTGGTTTAATAGCTTGTGATTTCATCGTTTTCAACTTTCTTTTTGTAAATTCTGTGTTGTGTTAGTTGCTGTTTTGTCTAGTTATGCGCAGAAAAATGGAGTTTTAGTTAGTCTTCTGCTCGTACCAAGAAGTATGGGTGTTGTGGAGACAAAACTAAACTCCATTCTTGTAAATAATGTAGGCTTAGGGATTAATAAAGATTTAGGAAGCAAGCTAGTGATTGTTCCTAGGCGAGCTTGAAGGCTCGACAAGGAAAGAACAGTTAAAGTCAGACCCTAATGTGGCAGGGGCGTGTGGTAATTAATATCAAATGAGTGTGGATGGATGCAGGAACCTTCACAAAGGTTGGGAAGGAAGATAGAACCCATGATTTAACATCTGAAGGCTTGTAAAGCAAAACAAACCAAGAAATGATAAAGAAACCCTAGTTTCTTATGAAATTTGTGTTCTGCCTGTGTATGGACAAAGAGAGACTCAAACTTTAAAAATATTTTAGCTTTTGGAATTTGAGCCAATGTGCCAGAAGGGGATTTGTCCCAACTAGTTGAAGGAAGGAAGTTCTAAACAATTTTCTTGTGCAAGGAGGACTAAAAGGGGGCTCAAGGCTTGTAGCCCTGCCCAAAATCTAAAACAGAGTTTTAAGAAAACGATGAAGAATTGGAGCTTGGTGTTTGTTCTAACACCTGGAAAAGATAACTTTGAAAACCTGGGAAGGTGTCACACACCCCTGTAACAGATGGGAAAGCATTTGGAGTTGGCTAGTCTTTAGGTGAGTTAAGGACTAGATGGTGAAATGTGAAGAAAAAGCACCAAGAACTAATTGGTGACAGCAAACTGGAAAAAGAGCATCAAGAACCGTTTAGCAGCAGAAAATTTGTAATGATAGCAGGGTTGTTAAAGTAAACCAGGGGTTCCTTAAAAGGCAAGGGACCTATAGGTTGTAGGGTGAAAGAAATAACAACTTAGGAGTTCTCAAAACAAGGACTCAAAGCAGTGAGATTGAGTTTTCTCAATCCAACCCTTGTTCTATCACCTGACTTTGTTTTTCCCATCTTGGGTTTTCCACGTAAATGTGGTGTTCTCTTATGCATGGTGTTGATTTGTTTCAGTTTTTTGTTATTTGTCTTTCATGCTAAATTGTTACAACAGATTAAGGGTTAACTGTATTAATGTGGATTTGAATGTGTATGAGGGTTTTGAAGTTTTAAGGTACAACTGATTCACCCCCCTCTTAGTTTTCTTGTGCATTCAACAAGATCCCCACACACCAACACTAGGTTGTAAAGGCATGCCCTCAATAAACTTGCATGCTTCATTCATTTGCCCAATGTTGGTGTAATAAAATATTTAATTACACTTTATTAAGTTTACTTAGGTCTTAATTAGGTTTTCCTTTTATGTTTTTTCATCTTTCTCGATAAAAGCAAGTTATCTTGAGCATGTAATTCATTATTCCCAAATTTTTATCTTGAGCATGTAATTCATTATTCCCAATTTAATATTATTTGAATCATTTATGCAAATTGCTCTTACATGTCTTATTTTCTCCTCGTAGAAAGCTAATCATAGGTTTAGCATGTGATCTTGGTTTTATTGAGTTTATTGGAAACTCTAACATGGTATCAGAGCACTGGATCTACAAGCCCCTTCTCAGATGGACCAAGAGAAATTAGACCAAAAATAGTTTTTTTGGGTATCTTTGAAGGTTCGTGGGTATCTACAATGGCCAATATCTTTTATTTCATGTATTTTTGAGAAAAATGATTTCTTGGTTTTGTTCAAAATCATGAAATACCATATGGGCATCTACTAGATTTTTCATATAATGAGTAGATCTTGCAAAAACGAATGTCAAATAGCTGAGTGCAGCTATTTTCCTTGCAGGTGAAGTTTATTTTGTTTACCAAATCGTACGTTCTGCTTTTTGGATTAAAAAATGCTTTATAGGTTTTGTTGGCAACATCAAAATATTATCTGAGTATCCATTATTTTTTGCATTCAATGAGTAAATTTTTTAGAAATCAAATCAAAAGGTTTGCATCTACTAATTGTTGGCTGGCACAATTTTATTCCCTTTTTTCAAAAAATCATAACATTTGTCTCAGTTATCAGTTTTTCACAATTCAAATGATGTCAGAAAGCTAATTTTGTCATCTACACAAATCCAAAGTCATTTTTTCTTCATGGAGATAGATGTGAACATTAATCCTTGCATGTAATATTTCTTTTTTGCATGCTTTACGTTTTCATTTTCTCGTTGATTTCTGCATGTTTTGCATATTCTCCTTGGACAATCTTGGGGTATTGTAATAAATTAACTTCAATAAAGTTCCATCAAGGGGGATGTATACATAATAATTAGATTAGAGTGTAATCGCATGGCATACACTTTGATCACATCTATAGTTTCTTTTGGCCACATCTTGCTTATAACTTGACACATTTTGGTTTGCATCAGTTCATGTCTCAGATTGAGAACCTATGGTTAATGATCATAAATTTCATTAGATTCTCATCAAGTCACATCTCAGTTTGAGGGACATTCATATTATGTCTAATGTTCCAAAATCTTCATGGTATTTGCTCCTATGGATCGGTTTTAGTCACAGTTCGACATTGGCATTGAGATACACATAACTTCAAAATACGTTCATCATATCATTCCCTCTTATGGGGGGGGAATTTCTAATGTATATATGTGATGGATGGTGCCCTTGGGGGGTCTCATGGAGTCCTCCATCTTTCATCACTTGATTGCATTCTCTTTTTAGGGGGGAGTTTTGTCCCACTAGGTTTTCTCTTTTTCCCCATTATGGTATTTATATTGCATTGTATATGTACGTGGGTACCTAACATGGCCTTGTAACCGATACCCATTCATGCTTTCATGCATCCATCCTTGCATTATTTGCATGTTTCTCATTCTCCCTAAGTTGCACTTAAGGGGCATTGTTGGTGTAATTAAATATTTAATTACACTTTATTAAGTTTACTTAGGTCTTAATTAGGTTTTCCTTTTAGGTTTTTTCATTTTTCTCTATAAAGCAAGTTACCTCATGTAATTCATTATTGGACCAATAATATTATTTGCATCATTTTATGCAAATTTCTCTTGCATGTATTATTTTCTCTTTGTAGAAGGCTAATCACAGGTTTCACAGGTGATCTTGGTTTTATTGAGTTTATTGAAAACTCTAACACCCAACATGACCAAGAAGATCAACCATGCACCCATAGATCTCTATGCCTAGTACCATGTCATAAACTCGTTGCATTGATTCAATTCTAGGTGCAACATAACATTTGATCACCTGACATCTATACCATTTTTTTATTCTCTGTGATTTCCTTATTATTGGTACTTATTTTTTAACTATATTTATTTTTGTTTGTGAACATATTATTTTTGGAGGATCTAAATTGAATTACAAAGGTTGAACCTAGCCAGAATCCATGTAACACTCTTCACGGTGATAGTAATAAACATGTAGATGAAGTAAGTGATGGAAGACTTGAGAAAATTGCAAAGAGGGACTTTGTAGGTGCAGGATCTTGAGTACTGTTCTACCCAACACTCTTATATAGGGTTGTCCACAACAAGCTTCAACCAAAGTTTTGATGATGGGATCAAATTGATCAAGTATAAAGTTTTCATCCAACAATATGATAATCTAAATAAGAATAATTATGACTTAAAACAATACAAAGATGGCCAAGCATGCATGTATCCTTTGTACATGCCAATTATGATTGTATCTTTTCCAAACTCTACCTAATTTCAGTATTTGTTTTACACAATAATGAGACTATTTTCATTAGTAACACTATTAGACATTACATATTATTTATATCTCAGGGAATTCACTTTAGTACTTATCAACATCAGATTCACTCAATTGTAGGATGCATCGAAGGGTAGTGAGGACTAGTAGGAGCATACCTTTAGAAATTACCCTGCTAGCCAGAGATGTGAATGCAATGGGATGTTTTCTAGAGCCCTTTGGCTGTAGAGTTGGTAGTTATATGAGTAAGAGTGTATGGGAAACTATTAAATGATAGATTTGTAGTGAAAGGAGATGGAGGTTGAATTCTAGTGGTCAATTTTTCCCTTTAATTGATCACAAATAATGCACACATATATCAACCACAAATTGTAAGGAGAGGAATACCATTTGTAGACCAACTACATCCTTCTTTCTCAATAGTAGAATCAATTTTTAGAGAGTTGATGTTGATGAGTAAACCCTCTCAAATTCTTGGATGGGATTGATATGATTTCTATCCTTTTTATCCAATCCTGTCCTAGTAACTATTTGAACAAACCCCATCTTGCAATCTGTAATCTTGAATTAATTTTAAAGAGTCCTTGGTCTTTCAATAATCCTCCACAAGCACTTGACCTAAAAATTTTCCCCAAAGATAGATCCAATTTGTCATGCACATAGCTATTCCTTCTACATTTCAAAAGTGAATAATCTTCAAATATTTGATTCAACGGATATTGGAGTTATTGAATATTATGATTTTCTTCCTTGTAGTTGTCACTTAGAGTTATTTTATTCTTGAATTTTGTAGGCAATGAGTTATATGATCATGATGGTTTTAGCTTAACAATAGACTGATTAATTGCTTGTCCATTTAACCATATATATTATAACCTGAGATGGTAAACTAACTTATTTATTTTATTGATTTAGAATCCATTTATGGGTGCACTGAACAATCATATTGTGTTTTTTTGAATTCTAAGATAAATTGGTGATCATTTGGGTCATATTGACCTAAATCTTTGTACTCAAAATATTGTAACTATTTACATTTATAGGAAGGGTTTGAAGTGTTGCTCATTGTTCCATATGTTTGCAGTGGATTATTGTTAAACTTTGAATTTCCTAGGAACATAAAAATTTATTAAACCTAATCATGTATAAAAGCTTTATTAAACATGATTAGGTATCTTACACTGTTCTATTAGTGAAAGTGTGAAATCTTATAGCAGAAATTTCATTGATGCAGGCTCAATTTTTTTCCTTATTTATAGGGCTTATATTCAATTCATTGCTTGGATACAAAGAGGTATCAACTATCTACCCTTACCTTATCAGTACTAATGGTCTTGTTGTCTTGCATTAATTATATTCTAAGTTACCGGGTTCTTCATTTTAGCCCCTCAAATCGACCAAAATACGTGTGGGTTCTAGTTTTGGTTCGGTCCTTCTGTGGGTTCGCCCTGGGTTCTCCATTTGCTATCTAGGTTCTCTGTGGGTTTGAAGGACCCACAGAGTTGAAGGACCCATAGAGAACCCGGGTAGTAAATGGAGAACCCTGGCTAAACTTGTGGAGAACCCAAAAGGACCCAGGTAGACCCACGTCAACCAACCCAAGAAAAGGAAAAAACTCGACTTAAAAACATAAAATAAAACCCTAAAAAGTGCCCAAATTTCCTTATATTGACTTGGCCGACCAAATGAGGCTCACTTTGCATACTCAAAAGAGCATGCTTATGATTCTATGGCATTATGTTTATAATTTATAAATTATTATTATATATATATATATTCCCGTACCCGTACCCTTACCCTAGGAAAAAAAAATATTGTACTGGCGTACCCGAACCCGCATCTGAATCCGTACCCAAACTGACAACTTAGATTATATTATATTATGCCCATGTTAACTCTATCACTTTAGCCTAATTTATATATTCAAATCTACATTTGTGTAGACAAACTTCTTGCTATCTATTGTCAAGGAATACAATGGAAAGTTTGAATAAAATTGGACCTTGTCCAAGTGGGAATTACTGCTAAGGACTGTAATTGAAATCTACTTATTGAAATTCTTTAGTGGAGAATGAAAAAATCAATATTGTTAAGATTGCCTCTTTGCACCAGTCCTTCAAAAAAACACTGGTGTTCAGAACTTGTATGACAACAATATTTAATGTCTGCTTAGTTTTATTGCATTGTATTTATACATTCCTCTACCTTTTCTTGAAAAAATAGTTGGGCCTTTTCTCATTATTCATCATGTAATGATCTAAGCATTTTTTAAATTCAATCATAAAATGTTCAAGTATTCCATAATTCGATTCAATAATCATAATCATCTGGATATAGCAGGCACAAAGGATTTTTAAATACTAAACTTAATTCTTCATTAAAAAAAGGTAAACTAAAAATGTCTTTTTCCTAAACTCAGAATGCAACCTATAGTCAAGACCCACAACTACAAAGGAGTGCAATGTGAAATTTTCCAAATATTCTTCAAATAATGCATGTTAGCACTTGCAACTACTCTATTAAAGATTCATACTACTGATCTCTTCTATGAAGAATGATTCAAAAGAACAAAAATACACAAAAATGATTTCTAAAAGATAATATTCCTCATAAAACAGGATGGCATATTGATTGTAGATATTAAATATCCCATAGAACCCAACTTTTCTAAAATTGAGGGTCTTGATTTATGGTTGAGTTCATATCTCTCCCTCCATCATTAGAAGAGCAAGTGCCTGAATTCTTCCACTACTTCAAAAAAAATTGAGAGGTTTTGAAATACATGGGTATGTGTGCATATAGGGTGTGTGGCTACAAGTGTGTGTGTGCACATCTCTGTGTGAGTGTTTTTTTTTTAATTATGGAAATTAGTTTCCTCATAATATCATTCTACATTGGATAATTGCAAAAGTGGATGAAGTTGTTGGTGGTATCTATAGACTTCATTTTTGAAGTAATTAAATGACATTTATTATGTGGATCTTAGGAAATTCATCATAATTCAAGATGTGAAGTAGGTAATTTAACATGACTGTTGATATTTTATAACATATTAACAACATCATTCTAAAAATAGATGAAGTATAATTGAATATTTACAACAAAATTGAAGATTATATAAAAATAGATTTTATTAATCATGTGAAACATGGTAATTTGTGTGTTTCAATATTTTCATATGATAAGAGTACACATCTCTTCATTATTGTCAGATCAAACCTAGTGTATAATTTCTATTACAACTAATCTTATCTTTCACATGACCACAAAATAGAGTTTGTAATAGTAGACCTAAATTACTACTTTTACACTGATTCAATATTTTAAGTTTTGGAATGTTTTCTACTGTAAAAATTGGATTAGAGTTCTGTTGTTTTCCCTTTCTAAATGAGTATCCATAGCAGCAACAGTCCTAAATTTTTACTTAATTGTGTTATTTAATTTTAAGTTTTGGAATGTTCTGTCTTGTTCAAGTTGGAATAGAGCCTTGTAAATTACCCTCACTAAATAACTCTTTGAGTTTCTTAAAAAAATTGAACATTTTTAAAGAATATTTTGTATGAAATGCATATGACATTTAATGTCTCATAGTATTAGGTTTTAAATAATTCTTTATTACCCAATATGAGGAAATTGAGGATGAGGATGGGATAGTGATCATTAAGATTAAAGCCTAAACCTATTTAGTAGTGAAAATTGTAAACCATGATTTTTTGTATTCTAGAACAATATTAAGGTAAAGTTGGGAAAGGAATGTACTAAAAAATTACAAATTTAATGTACAAGAATTTAGAGGTTGTATATATTTTCTTGTTTTGACATTATTATTGGATATATGCCCCAATTGCTATTAATTGAATTAGTTGGTTAGTGGAAATCTTGGTTAAGTTATTCTTAGCTCAAATTCTACTAACCTTTGGTAGCTGTAAACAATTTGTGCTTGAGACAAAATGTGCCACATGAGGTATTGTATTGTTAAATGATTTTTCTTTTAAGAACACTTTCTTAAGCTAATTGTTACAATAGCTATACTAAGGTATGCTATGATGGAATGTTTTCTTAAACAAACATGCATACATACACATGATGACACACTATGGACAAAGTTATTATCTATACTTTTTATGATGATCTAATTGAGCTTTTGTTGGATGAGTTTTTCAACCTATATCAATGGTAAGATAATGCAAGTTGTATTTACTGAAAAGGCTATGATTGACATATGGATGGATCAAGGTTTGATGATTATGCAAAATGGAATTATATTGTCATATTGCCCTTAAGGCAGTGGTATGGAAACACTGTTTACCAATAGCACTAGTTGTTGTTATGTTCTGCAAATGGATTATATTACATATATTCACGAATGTTAAAAGGTGAAGGTTATGGTTGGATATTTTTTGAGGGCATTGAATGGGGATGGAATTGATGGGTTCTTTGGTTTTTTAAGCCATATGACCTAAGTTGCAATATGGATTATATAACAATTCAGAGATTGCATCAACTTGTTTTATCTATTTTTATACTCACATCTTCTTAATTGTTTTGTTATTATGTTGGTATGTTGTATATAAGGAAACTAGAAAGTTTTCTTATCAACATGGGATCTAAGTAGTGGTTGTATATGTAGGTGCACCTATTAATCAATAGGTTTATAAACTGGAAATCAATTTTGAAAATATTGTGGAATACATGTCCTTTTGTAAACTTTTAGTTCTAATAGGGTGATTGCTAAGGGAAGCATATGCTTGTTACAAGTTTTGAGTGTATGAAGATAATGAATGTTGTGGGTTTTATTGGTTAATATCAAAAAGACTTTGAAAAATAAGTGATATTGAATCTTTGTTTGGTTCAAGTTATTTTATCATCTCCAACATACAATTCATTGTGTTATGTTGGATGGTAACTATCGCTTCTTAGAAGACTAGAATATATTTGGAAGATAATATTATCTAAAAAGAGGTTATGGGGTGTGGTAAAGTACCGTGTTAATATTTTTTTTTTGGAAAGAAAATCTATTCAAACCTATGGTTTTGAAAACTTTTTCTTCTACATTTAAAAAACACAAATCCTCTTAAACATATTTTCTTAAATTTGACTTTTTTTTTTTAATTGAGTGTTCTTTGTGGAGGATGTCATTGTTATAAATGTCCTCTTTAAGAGTTGTTTTTGAAAACATATAATTTAAGTTACACAAACAGACTTTAGACCTGTCTAATTTAATGAATACAATGTGTCTTTTGATTTGTATTAGGCTGCTTAAATATTACTATATTTAGCACCATAAATAGTAATTTTAAAAATGGTCGATAGTTGATTCTTACATCAATTTAATTGAACCTAATTTGTCAAATTTTCAGAAATAAAAATTGTTATAATTATATCTTATTAAATAATCTATATAAATAACGTCCAAATATTTATCTTTTAAAGACATTTATTTTTTATTACATTATTTAACATAAATTCAATATAAATGAATTATATGACTTTATGTTTACCTAATCTTAATTTTCTTGTTATAACTAGTTTATCAATCTTATTAAATAATCTATGTTCATATATCTATCTTTTTGAAGTTGTTTATTTTTTATTACATTATTTAACATAAGTTAAATATAAATGAATTATATGATTTTATGTTTACATAATCTTAATTTTATTCTTATATAATTAATTAATGGTTTAAACAAAAGTTAAAATATGTAAAATTATATTACATTATAATTATTATTATTGAAAATAATTATTAAATTTAATTATTATATAAATTTAATGATTTTTCAAATTAAATTAAATTAGATAATATTATAGTATTAGTATATTATTAATATATTTTATGTTGTTAATATATTTAATCTATATATGTTAGTATAGTTATAAAGTCAACCAAAGATTGCCCAATCACATAAATGAAGAATTTATACTATATTTTACTCATATTTATACTACATTTATATCATGTTTAAATTATATGATTTTATGTTTACTATTTTTTATATGATTAATTAATTATTTAATTAAAAGTTAGATTAAAACTTAAATTATTATAATTATTATTTAACATAATTAATAATTATTATATAAATTTAATTATGTTTCAAATTATATCAATTTAATTATTTAATTAAATTTAACTTCAATATAATATTATATTGTAGTACTATATTATTAAAATATATTATTTTTCTTCAATATGATATTATATTAGATTAAATTTTATTAATGTAATATTATATTTATATTTAAATTACATCACAAATTATAATTTATTTATTTTTATTATATTATTATTAAAATTGTATTAGATTATTTAATATAAATTGTTTAATTGGGTTAGGGTGAATTAGATTATTTAATTGATTTAGATTGAATAAGATTATTTAATATAGATTATTTATTTGAATTAGGTTGAATTATATTATTTATATAAAATTATTTATTTTTTGAATTATAAAATTTTAATCATATTATAATTAATCATTTGTGAGCAAAATATAAAACCTGAAGTATAATTCAAGTTAAACCATTAAGTTTCCAACATGCATGCAAAACCTACCTACCATTAGTTTTCTTGACACAAGAAATAAAAGTTTATGCATTTATAAATTGAGTGGTAACAATTGTATTGCCTAGAAAAATATTTTTTAAGCAAGCCATATGCTAGACAAAATATGAAAATAACAATAATATTTGAAGGTAGAACTTTGTTGTGAGGAGCAATGGTGAGGTTTTCAAAGAAATCATGTATTCCTCAAAAAAATTGGAGGGCAGCTAGGGCATAAAAACCTAATTTGCTCTCCGACCAAGCCCCATAAGAAAATTATCAGGCTTAATATCTCTATGCATAAAGCTTCAATTGCAAAAGTGAAAAATAAAATAATACATGTTTTAAGAAATGACCTTGTTATTTCTTAGTCAAAAACCTAAAATACAAATTTAAGATACAGGAGAAACATGATATGAATTAAAAAGCTTCACATAAAAAAATATTGCAGCATATATTCAAGTTGTCATATTAAATTGTTGCCTAAGACCTTATACTCAACATAAATAATGCATACCAGTTGATCAACCGACATTAAAACTACCTTCAATGAGAATTTATGGCCACAAAATAAAAATAGATCTTCTAGGCTACGACCCCACAAATCAATAACTAAAATGTTATAATTTCCTTATGTCTCATACCATCTAATTTTTGGAATACCAGTTGTAAATATAAATCATATTTTTATATTGGTTAATTACCATTTGTAGAGAAAAATAAAAAACTAAAAGACTCTATACAACTTAACCTCATACAACAATTGTGGATGATTTGTCTTTACTTCTCCTGAAATAAAAATTCAAGAACTTCAATCAATGCATTTATAATAAATACCATGTAACATGATTATAACTAACGAAAATCAATAAGAAAGAAAAAACCTAATAAAAGGATGCTCCCCATTGGTCTCGAGTTCGACTTCGCTCTCGGGTTTAAGAGGTGGGACTTCTTGCGGGCGGTGGATCTCACCTGCATGGGACTAGTCTTGCCCTAGCTCACCTTAGGTACCCAAGGTAACGACTGCTAAGCCACTGGGCTGGATAACAAGGACACCCCTATAGTATCAATAAAATAAAATAAAAGGATGTTAGATAATTTCAAAAAATTATTACAAAATCTGATATGATGTTAGAGGTTTACAAAATAATTTTCACTTAACTCGTAATTACAGATTTTTCCCAATTGCCACAAAATTGCGTGATTATGAATCTTAACTGTTGAAATTATGACAAAAAGAGTTCAATTAATCCTTTATCCAAATTTAATGAAACATAGGCTAAAACTCATAGAATTAAAATACTGAAAAAGAATTAAGAGTCAAAAAAGAATAAGAGATCACGAGCTTGATAACGGAGTTTGCTCAATTTGAGCTACGTCTCCGGTTCTGCTTCTCAATGTTGGACTGCTTTATTGATATCGCCAAGCTTCAAAAGCCTTCTTACAATATCCAAGCTTTAATCACTCACAATCTCTCTCTTTACAATTTTACAATTCTTGGTGTAACAACACCTTGTAATTTCTCTCCTTTAGTAATTCTCCACCTTACCAGGAGCATAAAAACTCTCAAGTGTCTAAATGAAAAACTCACACTCCTACCCTCCTTTTATACATAATTTTGCATATGGGGTTAAAAACCACCATAATAAATAAAATAACTCCCCTCAAACAAATTAACCCCTTTTAAATATTTCGTTCAACCCCTTTTGGCCTTTAATTAGGCTTCATAACAATTTAAGGGGTTAAAATAACCATAAAAGGTTATTTTGTTAATAAATCGGGCTAGAATATGCTTTAAATACGACACAACCCGTTTATAAAAAAAATATAACTTCCAAAAAAAAAACAATTTAATTTGCTTAAGCCCTTAACACCTATTCACAAGCTCAATTGGTTTTTGAATTGTTAAGTTGTTTTTCTTTAAAATGGAGGGTTTTTTTTTATGAGTTAATCTTTTTTATTTTTAGGAGATTTGGATCCCACCAAATTTGGTTGGGATCCCACCAAATGGATTTTGTGGAATAAACTTCCACCACTTTATTTTTTTCAAAAATAAAGCATGGTGTATGTGAATTTTGTGAGTTTTTGCCACATCACCTGCAATTTCCATGTCACCATCCAATCAACTGCCACATCACATGCTGACATCATCATTTTGACTAAAACTTTGACTTGGTGTAACTTTGGCATACATACTCCATTTTTGATGAAACAAACACTGATGGAAAGGTCTTGACAAGCTCTTTGCGATGATGCTGATTTTGACCACTTTTGTGACAATCAATTTTTTGCCTTTTTTTTTTGGCCCCCTGTTTGCTAGTTTGACCAATAGTTGATAGAGCATAACTCTTGCCTATGACCTCCTTTAGACGCGATTCAAGTTGCATCGGGATTGTGTCGACGAGCTCTACACAATGATGTCAATTCTAAGAGATTTTAAGACTATGAGATTTTTTGAGGTTTTCTAGATCCACTTGGATCATTCCTCCCTGCCGAGAAGCTTTTGGACAGGTCCAAAAGTCTTGTTTTATATACACTTTGAGCTAGGGCAATGTGGCCCCACTTGCCCAATATCATCTGTCCTTCCTTCTTGGAACCTGTACATCTGACTCATCATAACAACAATTAAAACTGCACTGATATTGTTAAGTACATTAGCCATATACACATCCACATTCAGTGTTGTCGCTACCAACCATACACTACTGAAAAGTAGAAGGCTGAATAACAAAACTAGATTTGCGAATGAGAAAAAGAATGTACCAACATCATGCTTGTCTTTCATAACTGGAACAACCTTAGAATTAGATATGCTTTTATGCAATGACACATCTTGTGGTACAGACATAAGTGCCAAATTATTGCTTGCATTAACTACCCTTTTCAATTATCTCGTTGTCACAAAAGAGTTATCAGTCTTAATTGGATGAGAATGCACAATGTATTCAATACCTTCCTTAAACAAGTGATACTGATTATGTTCCCTGGAGAAGATTGCTTTTCTATCATATAAGTATGGGCTACCCAACATAATCCCACATATATCAAGTGGAACCACATCAAATTCAACCTCATCTATAAATTTAGATGTTATTGCAAATCTTAAATTGCATTGCTTAGTTACTCCAATTTGTTATCATTGCACACCCAACCTAATGGATAAGGTTTTTTATGTGGCTTTGTTTTCAATCCCAACTATTCAACAACTTCTTCTGAAATTAGATTAACTTGGGACCCACTATCTATCAGTGTATCAATCTTAGTGTTCTTAGAATCACCCTTATATGAAACAATTCACATCTTTTGCTATCTTCAGGAACAACATGACTTTTAGAAGTAGAAGCACATGAAACATTAGTGGTAGAATCATTACCAACAAAAGCTTTACCTTTCAAACCCACAACTGTTATCTTTGTTTCGTCATCAGAATCCGATCCAAGATCTTGGATGACAGCTGCGGCCTTTTGCTTTCCTTTACAATCCTTAAACCACTTTGGTTTCAATTCCGAATGCAATTTCCAACACTTTGCATCTTTGTGCCCTTTCTTTTGACAATGTGAATAAGTAGGCTTTTCACCTTCCTCTTTCTTCATAGTAGCTGCTTTCCTTTCCTTACCCTTCTTATTGCCTTTAGTTGGAGGAACAAATTCCTTCTTTGAAGTGAAACTTATGTTCCTTTCACCTACTTCAATATGGGTTGATTGTACACACACTTCATCAAAGTTAGATGGATTAAACATGAGGATTGTATGTTTCAAATGTGAATGCAAACCACCTATATAATTTAATAAAGTTTCTTGTGTATAAATAGGAATGCCAAGAGTAAGTGCTTTCTTCCTAAACACCTATGTATACTCTTGCACCATTTGTCCTTTACCCTATCTTAGATTTTGCCAATCCATAACAGCTTGTTGCATATAACCCAAAGGATAAAACTATTTCTTTAAAGCATAGGTAAATTCATACCAAGATGAAATGATTTTACCGTGCGTAGCAAGATCATCGTGGATCTTACTCTCCCACCAAACCAATGCAATGCCTCCCATTCTAAGAGTAGCTATCTGGATTTTGGAAGAATCATCCAAGATCTGTTGAACCCTGCAATACACTTCAATTTGCTTAAGCCAATTATCCAATTTTTTTGCATCCAATTCACCATTATACATAGGCAACTCAAATTTAATGTCCAGTTTTAACAAAGCTATTTGCACAGGTTGTTTCTTTTTAGAAGAGTTAGACGAAGAAGAAGAAGAGGATGAAGAAGATGAAGAGGATGGGGATGTAGGTTTAGGAGGGTCACCACCACCTCCTACTCCTTTACCTTTGTCATCTTTCAATGAGGATTCAACTTTCTTCTTTCTATTCTTGTCTTCCTTTTTCCTCTGTCGTTCTTGCCTCTCTTGGAAAAGAACTTCCACCATAGCCTTCATTTCTAGGAAAGCTTTGCGAAAACCCCTCTCATCAAGTTCTGAAACTTCATGTTCAGTTACCATCTCTAATATCTTCGGTAAAAAGGTCTTTCATTTTCTGATCTCTGGATTCAATTCTTCTAGTGCACCTTCTCCTCGCTTCAATTTCAACCTGGTTAACATTCACCACTTGCAAATTTTCATGTTAACTGGCTCTGATACCACTTGATCTGATGTTAGAGGTTTACAAAATAATTTGTACTTAACTCCTAATTACAGATTTTTCCCAATCGCCACAGAATTGCGTGATTATGAATCTTAATCGTTGAAATTATGACAAAAAGAGTTCAATTAATACTTTATCCAAATTTAATGAAACATAGGCTAAAACTCATAGAATTAAAATACTGAAAAGGAATTAAGAGTCAGAAAAGAATAAGAGATCATGAGCTTGATAATGGAGTTCACTCAATTTGAGCTACGTCTCAGGGTCCGCTTCTCAACGTTGGACCCTTTATTGATATTGTCAAGCTTCAATAGCCTTCTTACAATATCCAAGCTTTAATCACTCACAATCTCTCTCTTTACAATTTTACAATTCTTGGTGTAACAACACCTTGTAATTTCTCTCCTTTAGTAATTCTCCACCTTACCAGGAGCATAAAAACTCTCAAGTGTCTAAATGAAAAACTCACACTCCTACCCCCCTTTTATACATAATTTTGCATATGGGGTTAAAAGCCACCATAATAAATAAAATAACTCCCCTCAAACAAATTAGCCCCTTTTAAATATTTTGTTCAACCCCTTTTGGCCTTTAATTAGGCTTCATAACAATTTAAGGGGTTAAAATAATCATAAAAGGTTATTTTATTAATAAATCGGGCTAGAATATGCTTTAAATATGACACAACCCGTTTATAAAAAAAAAATTCCCCAAAAAAAATAATTTAATTTGCTTAAGCCCTCAACACCTATTCATGGGCTCATTTGGTTTTTGAATTGTTAAGTTGTTTTTCTTTAAAATGGAGGGTTGTTTTTTTTTTTTTATGAGTTAATCTTTTTTATTTTTAGGAGTTTTGGATCCCACCAAATCCGGTTGGGATCCCACAAAATCCAATCCCACCAAATGGATTTTGTGGAATAAACTTCCACCACTTTATTTTTTTCAAAAAATAAAGCATGGTGTACGTTAATTTTGTGAGATTTTTGCCACATCACCTACAATTTCCACGTCATATCCAATCAACTACCATGTCACATGCTGACATCATCATTTGGACTAAAACTTTGACTTGGTGTAACTTTGGCATACAGACTCCGTTTTTGATGAAACGAACACCATTGGAAATGTCTTGACAAGCTCTTCACGATGATACTGATTTTGACCACTTTTGTGACAATCAATTTTTCACTTTTTTTCTTTTCTTTGGCCCCCTGGTTTGCTAGTTTGACCAATCTTTGACTGAGCATAACTCTTGCCTACAACCTCCTTTAGACGCGATTCAAGTTGTGTTGGGATTGTCTCGGCGAGCTCTACACAATGATTCCATTTCTGAGAGATTCTACAACTGTGAGATTTTTTGAGGTTTTCTAGATCCACCTAGATCAAAATCATGCAAATAACTACCCACTTTTGCTTTTTGTAATAACTACTCTCTAATTCAATTCTTTCAAAATCATGCAAATGGTAGAAATAACCCAAAAGCATAATATGTATGCATTGGTCCAGATGACCAAACTGTAAATTGGCTCTGTAACTCAACTTAACATAATCTCTTTCTTGAAACATTAATAATAATTCATGCAGCTAGGGAATGAATTATCTATTAACTTAAGATAAACATCACAGTTTTTTGTTTTTGTATTGAATAAAAAAGTATTTTAGTCATCAATTTTCAAACTCGCAAATTGATTGAAGGCAATGAGTGCATATCCTCCATTTGTGAGTGTTCTAATTTTCTACATTCTATAAAATCTTAAATGGTGAGTTAATGAACAATTTTTGGTTATTTTGCTATTATTGTAGCTTGAAGGAAAAAATTAGAGCAACAATGTTAACAACCAAAAAAATAAATGAACTAAAAATTATAAGATTGAATGTGAATATGAAGATATCCACTTGAAGTAGATATGGTCGACAATGGTAAACTAACACTCTGCACATTAGAATGGGATGATATCATTTCACATGCATTGGTGCATGGAGGGAAGCTACAACTAATGACACTTGGTGGTCATTTCATATAGGCCCCTATTCCATCAATCTTCCTAGTTGCCAATTTATGCAGTTCATAATTGAAAAAAAATGGAGCCCTACATCATTTTGACAATATAAGCTAAGATAAATGGTATTTATGGGAAGAATCACAAACATTAGGATGATAAACAACTTTTTCTTTCAAGGTAGCGAAATTTAAGACACCACCAAGGAGGTTCTAGGATGGGACATCATGGAGGCAGTAGTCCAACATTAAGTAAACTCTAACATATCATCCACTTTTTATGTCAAATATCTTTATGATTAACTAGATATACAGACCTAACCATGGTGTTGGGGAGATCTTATATATGGGAAAATCATTGGGGAAAATACACTCATCAACTAATATTTTGGAGCTATACACCATTCTAACTCTTTCACCTAACGTGGCTAAGGCTAAGAAAGCCATAAAATTTATGTAGAGGCACACTGGCTAGGTCAAGTGCTCCAATTGAACATATAGTTCACAAGTCATCAAGATGTACAAAGATGAGCAACCCATTTGGGCATGGCCACAATTTTACATAAAATCTACTGCTTATTCTATGTTATGGAAAAATTGATAACTGAAATCACACACTCAAAATTTGAAATTCAACAAAACATACTTGCCTAGGGAAGGAATTCATAACTTCCTCATTACACAACCTTGTTTCAATGGTAGAGTGTAAGCTATGCTTGTGTGTATTGAGATGGAGAATGCCTTGTTGACATGCCAAAAATGGATGAATATGTTTACATTTAAATGCAATTTTTCCTGCTTATCAGCCAGATGATGAAGTAGGTATGTAAGGAAATCATAACTTCCTCATTACACAACCTTGTTTCAATGGTAAAGCGTAAGATATGCTTGTGTGTATTGAGATGGAGAATGCCTTGCTGACATGCCAAAAATGGATGAATATGTTTACATTTGAATGCAATTTTGCCTGCTTATCAACCAGATGATGAAGTAGATATGGTCTACAATGGTAACTATGTTGGCTTGACCATTTGCTAAACATAATTACGCTTGTTAAAAAATAATCATTAAAGGTTGAGGATAAAAAAAATCTCTAGATAAGGTTGGTAATACACATTGCTATGTAAGAAGATGATTGTGTCGCATTGCTTTTATATTGGGCAATGGTTTGGTATTATGCGAATGGTCACAAGTATGTTTTTTATTGTTATGGATGTGAGTGTATGGTTTTTGGATCTTAATAATATTTTATTTTTAGAAAATTTGAATTTTTGATGATTAACGACTCTGATTGATATTTGGAGATCGTGATTTAAGGTTATGTTTTTATGTACATGCATGTATTCCATTGTAGACATATCTCAATGCAATAATATGGAAACAACTTAAATTGGTTTGATTGCATATTGAGCCACTTAGGGATCAAACCTAATTCAATAGTATGATATTATAATACTATGAGGTCGGAGGATCTAATATTTCAAAACCACTTAGGGATCAAACCTAATTCAATCGCACCTTCGGTGTATTTGAGCCTTGGTGGATGGGGTAATCAAGGAACATACCATCATCCTTAACAATTATACTCAATTAATTGAGTTACAACACTTCGATTTATCTTTTATTTTTAAAAAATAATAGAATTGCTCTAGCCGGGAATTATATGGTTGAATTTTTGTTAAACCAATGGTGCTAAATATTTATTATTAAAATAAAAAATAAAACAATCATTGAAGTGCAACTAAGTTTTTGCTAAAGATTGGAAAGGTGCCTATCAAATTTGAAGGTGCATTGTCCTATTCATGGAATGTTCTTGGTTTTGTGTTTAGCAAATTTCATGGTGCATTGTTTATTCATGGAGTGTTCTTCTTGGTTTTACATGTTCTAGCAATAACTCATGCTCTTTTATCTTTTAATTTTTCCCCTACAAGTGTATCCCTTGTCACTCTTTGCAAGTTAACCCAAAAATGACTTTAATTAATTTTATTTAATATTTAATTAAATATTTCCAAAATTCCTTGAATTAGTTAAATAATTTGATTATTTAATTAATTAGCATCCGTCTATAATTAATTAAATTTTATTTAAATAATTATTTCTATATTTTCTTCTAAAGGTTAATTATTTTAATTTAACCTTAGCCACATTCATAAAATTCTTCCAAAACCCATTAATTAATTAATTAAACCACCATTATATCTCCATTATCCTTTTTCTATTTTAAACTTCTTCTAAAACCCAAACTTTCCATCACCTACCATGTATCATTCCTCTTTACTGTTGGAAATTGGAAGGTTGTCATTGATGTCAACAATGGAAATTGGAAGATTGTCATTGATGTACATTATTTGTATAGTTTAGTAGTTGCTCAAGTAATAATGGTTTGAGCTATGTTAATCCAGTACTAGAAGTTTTCTAATCCGGTATCTTGGTCTGGATTATCTTATTTTGTAAGATTCATTCAGAAGCTGATAATATGTTATATCTTAACATTATTTGCATTCACTGGCAAGATTTCGGCTGGTTTGGTTATACAGTTGGAAAGATATAGTTACCAGTAGTTTGGTATACAATGTTGTGCTTATATACTAGTTTAGTATGTCAGGTTTCTTGGTCCAAATTCTACCTCAAAGAAAGATATCTCTACAGGACTCTATACATATATTCGGGACTACAAGATTCATCTCACCTCAAAGTCTTGTGATGTTGTGTGAACGCATTTGAAAGATATGGGTAACAACATTCTGCTATAAGAATTACAATAAGTCTTTGTACAACATGTTGATGTGGGAGATTTTGTGTTCTCTCATGATTAATTATTTTGTCTTGCAAAGTTGAAGATAAGTTACTTGATGTCGTCTAAAAGAGAATTCGATGTTCTAACATGTTTTGATGAATTGCATATACGTTTGGGGTGCTGCCACAATAGTGTGTCTCACTTTTGGGACATGCTGATTTTTGCTTGAAATCACTTTTCTTAGAAAACTTAATGATTTTAGCCTTGAGAGGTTCCATCTAAAGGGTTTTAATTGAAGAGGAATAGATAAGACCCCCTTTCATAGAACCCCTCTAGTATTAAATCATACCCATATGGAGTCTCCTTCGCACCTATCAAAATGCTAGCAAAAAAAATGCTTACTTTACCCTTTGAGGGATTAAATAACATCATTTAGAAATGATCTTTTGCAAGATTGTAGCCCTCAAAACGAGCTTTCCAACAAGTATAGTTTTGATATGTTTTCATTTTATCTTGTATTTAATTTTCAATTTTGATTGAGCATAGCTTTTTCTCCGAACATCAAGCTCTTCGTTCTACAAAGGTGGAAAAATAGTAAACTAGTGTAAAGAAAATTCAAAAAATACCCTTTCCCTAGGTATTGGTGTCCTTGTTTCACTAAAAATAAAAAAAATGGATTTCAATATATACACAACAAGTTAGGTTGTACAACACACACACATGTCCAAATTATAGTTACAGTGATTTAAAAAATTAATTAAAAAAATATATGTAATAAAAAATTATGAAAAATATCCTTTCCTTAGATATTGATGTTGAGAATCTATATTTCAAAAATTAGAATTTCATCCTTCATAGAAAAAATGTTATGTTGTACGACACAAACGTTACTTTATGAAAATGTTGTTTTTGGTTTAAAACTAGTTATTAAAGGAGATGTTGAAAGATTCATGATTTATTTTGATTTAAATCACTAGTTCACATCATCTTCAAATTCTTAATGGTTTAGTTGCTATGGGTCTTAGAAGATGAAGATTCACTTAAAAATATTGATGTAAATGTCCATCTGGTGTAGGGCACCTAGATCTTCATGATGTAAAGAGGGTCAAATGTTAATTTTTGTGTGGTTTAGTCACTTTTGTTTGTAATAAGGTCATTTAAGACCATGTCATGTGCGTTTTAGTCAATTCTAGGTTGCTAGGTGGGTTGGTGAATCAATATTGTAAAGTTGCAAAAAGTTGTCAAGCAACTTTTACATTTTTGCATTTTGGGGGAGTTGAATGGTTAGGCTTTGGTTTTTGGTGGGAAAATGATTGGTTATGCTTGAGAATGTTTAAAATCACTTGTGTATGTTGGAACAGGGGTTAGAACTTGCAAAATTTAAATTTTGAATAACAAGGTGCCATGTTTCTACGTTTTGAAAGCCTAAATTGCTGCTAAACCATACTGTACGACTTTGTATGGCTTGGAAGTGATCAAAAATTGACTAGAAATGATGGTGCCTTGAATCTTGATTCTTTTACATTTGGTTTCATATGATTTCATTCAATTTGAAGCAAGTTAGAGCAGTTTTATTGAAAGTGGTTTGAAACCCTCCCTAGGGTGTGCCTTGACTAAAAATAACGCATATTTTCCCATTCCACTAGTGAATAGACCTCTAAATTGGTGAAATGTATGTAGATAGGGTATATCTAGTGTTCAAAATGTTGTAGGAGTAGGGGATGGTGTTATGTGCAAATTTGGTGATGTCCTAGTTCATCTAACCTTATGTATTTGGCATAGAAGTGCATAAGAGTTAGGGTTTGAAGTAGGACTCTTAAACAATGGTTGGAATTGCTTGGAATGGTGTTGTTAGATGTCATAAGATAGTTATGAGCCATTGGCATGGAGATTTGTACCTTGGAGTGTGAAAATCTTGTTGTGACCTAGTGGAGCAAGCCTAATTAAGCCTATTTGAGACTAGGACAATCTAATTTTGAAGCAATATTTCCAAAGAAACCCTAAAACATTTTGAAATATGTTTTGAAGGAGCCAAAAGGGTATTTGAATCAAGTTTTCTCTCTTGGAGATCAGTTATGGTTTGAAATTCATGACCATAAAACATGAATTTGTTGCTCCATTTCAAGCCCAATTCAAAGCGTAGCAGTCAAGATTTGGCCTCTATGTTCCAAAACACACCCACCTAAAAGTGAGATATGTTGTCAAAGGGGATAAATGGTATCTGTAACAACAATTAGATTTTGGGTATGAGGTCTAGTTTGAAGATTATGTTGATAAAACAAATTATAAAGTACTATTAGGGAATTTGAGAAATTGTGAAGGAAATCCACCAAGTTAGGGTTTTAGAATTGCAAAGTTTATTTGATTGAGTTTGTGTTGATAACATCCATCCCGCTCTGCATCAAATTGGTATTAGAGCTTAGGTTGGTCTGTAAAAAGGGAAAGTGTGAAACAAAAGAGAACAAGATGCCTTCAAATGATAACACTATGGCTAGGGAAATGAATGAGATGAAAGTGAAGACTGCAAAAGAGATTAGGAGATTGAAGGAACTCCAAGATATGGTGTTAGCAAGGCTTGAGACTATTGAAACCAGTCAGAGGAGAGGTATGGTCCAAGGTGATGTGAGTGACTTTGAAGAAGAAGGGGAATAAGAGAATGGAGAAGAAGAAGAGGAAGAATTGGATCCTAATGAGCAGAGGATGGCCAAGCTACTAAAGGCAATCAAAGAAGATAAATACAAGGTAAATATGAATGTACCTATGTATTGATGAAACTTGAATGATGAAGAGCTTTTGGATTGGATTGCAACACTTGATAATTACTTTGAATGTGAAGACATACTCGAGGAATAAAGGGTAAAGTTGGCAAAAATAAAACTGAAGGGTCATGCCCTACTTTGATGGGATTATGAGCAAACTGAAAGGAGGAAGAAAGGTAAGTCAAAAATTGTTTCTTGAGAAAAAATGGTGGCCAAGTTCTTACTGGCTGATTATGCAATTCAATTGTACAAGAAACTTCAAAATCTGAAACAAAGGGATATGGATGTCAAAACCTATACTGATGAGTTTTATAAGTTGAGTATAAGAGCAGGTCAAATGGAGGATGATGTGGAGAAGGTGGTTAAATATCTCAATGGGTTAAGATTTAACATTCAATATTAGTTGATTTTGACAAACTTAAGGTAGAGGAATGCTACCAATTGGCAATTAGGGTTGAAGAAAAGCTAAAGAGAAGGAAAGAAAAAAAAAAGGGGAAGATGCAACAATTCTAGAGGAAGAGGGTCATTTTCTAATCCAAGGTAGTCATATGAGAGCTAAGAAGATACAATCAAATTACAAGACCAAGTTGTAGATTCAAGAGGTGGATTTAGAGGAGGTAGATCAGGCTTTAGAGGTAGATTTGGAGGTCAAGGAAGAGGATCTAGTGGATTCATAGGAAGGTGTTACCAATGCAACAAGTTTGGACATCAAGCATGGCAATGTAATGAAGGTCAAGCCTCTACTTCACATGGAGGAGAAATGACTCAATTGGTACAAGAAGAGGACAATGAGAGTGTAAACTCTCCATCATAGCATGCTGCTCTAGAAGTTGGTGAATCACTTATGGTAAGGAGAACTCTCATCAAAGCACTAGCAGAGAAGGAGCCACCACAAAGGAAGACTCTCTTCAAGACAACTTGTAAGTGCTTGGGTAAGGTTTGTAAAGTTGTAATTTATTTAGGTAGTACAAATAATATGGTTTCAGTTGAGATGGTTGAAAAACTTAAGTTGCCAAGAATACCACATACCACCCCTTACAAAATATCTTGGTTAAATGAGGGTCAATATGTTTTGGTGAATGAACAAAGTTGGGTGTAGTTTCATATAGGAAGGTACAAAGACAAAATTTTATGTGACATAATACCCATGGATGTGTGTCATTTGCTGCTAGGGTGGCCTTGGTAATTTGATAGGCATGTTATGTATGATGGGATAATGAATACTTATGAGTGAAAAAGATGGGGTCTCCTATACCTTGACACCATTGAAAGAGGAGGATAAAGGACAAACCATGGGATTTAATGTGATGATGGTAGGTAGAAAGGACTTCATAAAGGTAGAAGAAGAGAAACACATGGACCTTGTAGCCACTCCTAAACCTAGAAATATTATGAAAATAGAAATGAAGAATGACTTGATTGTCAAAATCCAAGATTGTCTCAAGAAGTATGTTGCCATGATGGTAGGGGAAGTGTTCCACTCATTGTTTTCAAAAGGGGATATTGGCCATTCCATTCCTTTCATGTAAGAGATTAGTATGCATGATCAAGTAGCAGTCACAAGGACACAACAATAGATGGAAGAGGTGAGCAACAAAGGTGAAGAGGTCAAGGATAAACTACAAGGGAATATGGGAAAGTTCAAGCATACACCTAAAGTGAAGAAGAAGAAAGTTCATTACAAGGATGGAAGCAATAAGCTAGCAGGTAATGATGCAGATTCAAAAACATTCTTAGGTGAACAACAGGTCAAAGATAATCCATTAAACATGTCTCTAAAGTTGGAGCATATCCTAGATGCCAAGGAGCTCAAAAACATAAAGGAAAATATCTATTTCCAGTATTTAGTCCATTGGAAGGGTTTACCAAATGGATATGTCACTTGGAGGTCAGAGAATGAAATGAACAAGTATGAATCCATTGTTACAACACTGTCCTCAATGGGACTTGAGTCTATTTTGCCCGGGGAGTATGGTGTAGGGCACCTGAATCTTCATGATGTAAAGAGGGTCAAATGTTAGTTTTTGTGTGGTTCAGTCACTTTTTTTTGTAATAAGGTCATTTAAGACCATGTCATGTGTGTTTGAGTCAATTTTAGGTTGCTAGGTGGGTTAGTGAATCAATATTGTAAAGTTGCAAAAAGTTTTTAAACAACTTTTGCATTTTTGGGGAAGTTGAACGATTAGGCTTTGGTTTTTGATGGGAAAATTATTGGTTATACTTGGGAATGTTTTAAAAGTACTTGTGTACATTGGAATAGGGGTTAGAAGTCATAAAATTTAAATTTTGAATAACAAGGTGTCATGTTTTTGCATTTTGAAAGCCTAAATTGTTGCTAAACCATATTGTATAGCTTTGTATGGCCTGGAAGTGATCAAACATCGACTAGAATTGATGGTGCCTTGAATCTTGATTATTTTACATTTGGTTTCATCTAGTTTCATTCAGTTTGAAGCAAGTTAGAGCAGTTTTATTGAAAGTGGTTTGAAACCCTCCCTATGGTGTGCCTTGACTGAAAATAATGCATATCTTACCATTCCACCGGTGAATAGACCTATAACTTGGTGAAATGTATTTAGATAGGGTATATCTAGTGTTCAAAATGTTGCAAGAGTAGGGGATGGTGTTATGTGCAAATTTGGTGATGCCCTAGTTCATCTAACCTCATGTATTTGACATAAAAGTGCATAGGAGTTAGGGTTTGAAGTAGGACTCTTAAATAGTGGTTGGAATTACTTGGAATGATGTTGGTAGACATCATAAGATAGTTCTAAGCCATTGGCATGGAGATTTGAACCTTGGAGTGTGAAAACCTTATCGTGACCCAGTGTAGCAAGCTTAATTAGGCCTATTTAAGACTAGGATAGTCCAATTTTGAAGTAATATTTCCAAATAAACCCCGAACCATTTTGAGATATGTTTTGAAGGAGCCAAAAGGGTATTTGAATCAATTTTTATCTCTTGAAGATCAATTTTGGTTTGAAAGTTATGACAAAAAAAATGAATTTGCTACTTCATTTCAAGCCTAATTCAAAGCATAGTAGTCAAGATTTGGCCTCTATGTTCCAAAACACCCCCACCTGAAAATGAGATATGTTGTCAAAGGGGATAAAAGGTATCTGTAACAACAATTATATTTTGGGTATGAGGCCTGGTTTGAAGATTATGTTGAAAAAATAGATTATGAAGTACTACTAGGGAATTTGAGGAATTGTGAAGGAAATCCACCAAGTTAGGGTTTTAGAATTGCAAAGTTTATTTGATTGAGTTTGTGTTGATAACATCCACCCTACTCTACATCACCATGTTGTGCAAAAAGTGAGACACAATATTGTGATTTCACCCTTGGAGTTTTGATGTTTTAGGTCTAATTTTGGCCGACCTAATTATGAATTTGAATCAAGAAGATTAAATATGTGTTGTGAATGCTAAAGGGATCTATCTTAGATCTCTATTGACTGATACCATACATTGCAAGATTGTGTTGGGCATAAACATGAATATGTTTTGAGGATAAAGCTGACAAAGTTAATTTTGATTTGAAATAGGATATTCTAATTAGGCCAACCTAATTAGTGAATGTGAATGTATATGGTATGTATGTAAGAAATTTTTGAGAAGCAAGAGGGTGTGCAAACAAGCGAAGCTGAGAAATAGAGAATGGATGAAATTCAAAGAATACGAATGTGTGAAATTGTATGTATGAGAAGATATAATTGTTGAGTATATTGTACAAAGAAGTGTTTTATATTCAATACTTCACTGGAACTAAACTTCAACACAAGGAAGGTGCATTCTATCTCAGTTCACCTCTTGGAAATGAGCCATATTTTGTTTTGTCAATTATTCCAAGTTGGGAGTCTTCAAGGATAGTGTGTCATGGCAGTGCGACATTGTAAATTCCTACTGAACATATTAAAGAAGATTGTATCTTAGATAATGGTGAACTTGAAATTGATCTTGAAGATCTTGATAGAATTGAAGAAGAAAAAAAGGATTTGAAGGAAAGCCTAAAGGAAGAAAATGAGTGCATTAAGAAACTAAGAGAACAAATCAAGAAATTCAAGGAAAGATATAGAGAAGTCAGTGATCAGTTGAAGAAAGCAAATGAGGACATCACTGGACTAAAAGAACAAGTGGAAGAAAAGAAAATTGAATACTTTTAGAAAGTTGAAATTCAAAGAAAGATGGATTAGTGTGCAAAGCTTGGAAAAGAAGTGGTAATTTTGAAATCGGCTATGAGAAAGGAAATAAGACATGAGGATAAACTCATGACAAGTTCTACAATGCTAGATGAGTTGACTGCAATTTAGAAACCTTCTAAGGATAATAGTGGTTTGGGATTTGAAGAAGGACAAAGTTCAAAAGCAAATCAAACTCCTAACAAGATTGACAATCAAAGGAAGACTCAAAGAAATGGTAGACAGTTCAAGAATCAAAGAAGCAACACTGGAAGGACTCCTATTAGACAACCTAATGCTCAAAGGTACTTATCTTTTAATGATATATATTATTCTTGCAATAGAGTTGGTCATAGGACAAAATATTGTAGAAATAGAACAAAATAGAAAGATGGAATGATTCAAAATTATTTATCATTCTCTAGTCAATGTTTTAATTGCAAAAGAATTGGACACAAAGCTATAGAATGCATAATTCAGATGTTGAATAGAATGAACTATCCATTTAAAGGTTACTATTATCACTACAATTTATTTGGACACAAGGATAATTAGTGCAAGTATAGATTGAATAAAGGACACAATGGATGGAAGAATGCTGTTTGTTATATTTGCAATAAACTCGAACACTTTGCTAGAAACTGCAAAAGTGAAAATATGAAAAAGGATTATCTGGTAAAAATATATGAACCAATCATTAAGATTGATCTTATAGAAGTTAAGGAGGAAATGGAAAGGATTTGGAGAAAGGTAGGAGAATTTGAAAAGCAAGGAGAATCAAAAGTTTCAATTTCATATGTACCGTCCCTCGGTGTAGATAATCTTGTCAAAAATTAAATCTAGGTAGTGGTTGAGGGGGAGCAATAATCATAAAATTTAATATCCCCTTTTGATATATGATGTCATGACGTGACATAAATGTAGTTAATGCAGATAACGAATTCAAGATCTCTTGAGAAAGGAAGTTTAAGTGGACATGTGCAAAGAAGGAATATTGTGGAGTTTGAAAAGATGAAAGTACACACAAATTTTGAGGAAATTCATTTGCAATTTGAAGCATTTATTGCTGAAGCGAATGGGATTAGAAAATAAATTTAAGTGTATTAAAGAGAAAAATAATTTGATGAAAGGCATTTGCAGAAAAGAAGTGGAGTGTGGAGCAAGCTTGAAGAGTCAGAAGCATTTTCCTACTCTAAAATTTCAAAATTTGACTTTGGTGTGTAGACGAAAGGTAAGTGATCATTGCTATACATTACTCTCTATGAATTATTCATTGAATTATGTTGAATGTGATGGATACACCTCGAGTTGTAGATAATTCAGAAAGACCAGAACCACAAATTAAATGGTACCTTGCTAAAACCCTAGAACTTGACCCTTTGGGTGCATTTTCGAAAGTTCCCCTTGGCGTTATTCTGATTGAAGATATTGGGACATACATTCGTAGGAAGTTGGAAGAACCTTTTTATGGAAAAGCACATATACTGTGATGTGAAGAGCTAATCAGAGAAGACTATACCCTGAAACCAAAACACAATGTACTTATAGAGATGAAATTGGATGTGGGGGATTGATTTTTAGGCTTTAGCAATGAAGAGAGATGTATTAGGTTGGAACTTAGTAGATTTCATGATCAGTTTGTGTAGCTTAATGATTCTCATGTGATAACCAAAGAAGCAATTAGAGATGTTACTGGTTTATCTTCCTCCAGACCTACTCCAGTATGCAAATTTGACAAAGGAAAAGGATTGATGAAGAGTACAGGTACTAAAATTACTAATCTAGTAGTTTAGTATGTGAGTATGATTATTGCACATTTCATCTTTGGTGATAATGATGTATCTACCACCACAATTGACATAGTGTTAGAGATGATTGAGAAAAGAATTGAATATGATCTTTGGGAGTTTCTCTGGCAACAACTATTGGAGAACTTAAACGATATCAAGAAGAATTACACATTTAGGTACGAAACCTTGATAATATACCCAATATTTTAATTCACGAAGGAGGAACCTATTGTAGGAGAAGTTGTTTGGGAGAATACGATACCGGTTGCATATAAAATTAGGGAAATAATGAGAAATATTAGAGATTTGGATCCACAAGGTGATTCCCTTGCTGCATTCTTTAGAAAATTTCAGAGAAGAATGAACAGAAGATGAATTCCAAGAGAGCTTGTGACAAGATATAAGAGTGATATAACATTTCTAGTATCCACTAATTGTTGTAGTTGAACCTAGAATGATATGGATACTTGAGCTAGGATATGAAATTGAGAAAAAATATGATGTTGGTTGTATTGAAATACTAATTAACAACCATAGAGATCCTAGCAAAACAATATTTGGAAACTATACAAAAGTAGCTTGAGAAATACATGAGAAATCCGAGTTGATCTCTAGTAAATCAATTACTGAATTTGGAGAAAATAGAAAATTTATTGAGGTTCATGTGTTTATTACTCAAAAAGAGCCAACTTCTAGAAGACTCAAGCAACTAGCCAAAAGAAAGGCACATTTTCAATTAGCTTCCAAAACATACACCAGTTCTTCATAGTATATTATGGACAACACAAATTCATTGACTGCTAAATTCAAAGAATTGAAAATTCCAGTAGTAAGTGAAATGGTCACTTGGGTAAGAGAAAAAGGATTGTTGGAAATTGAAGAAAGATGCAAGTCTACATATAACAATGCACTCAACAAACTAAAAGAAGTTTAATATTGCAAAAAAGAGTCCAAGAATCTAGTCTCATTTTGTTGGATATGGCCTGATTTGACTCAAAGATTCAAGGATGTTGAAGATACAATTGCAACATAGATAAAATATGCATCTAACACCCTTGATCCTACTTTGGATTGGGATGATTAGACTTGGTCTAGTCTAACAAAACTACATGATGAATATCTCACTCTGCACAAGGAAAAAGGAGAAGTGATTAAATGATATGGACGACTTAGAGATATGATAAAAATCAAGCATACACTGGTCTCTTATGCTCTATCTCTTGTTGACAAAATCCTAAATTCAAATATCACTCCTGGAACTCTAGTTGAAGGAAAAGATACCTTAGTTGAACTTGAATATCTATGCAAAGCTTTGACAGAAGCAAAGAAATTATGGGATGAAAACAAAAATTGATGGACGAGCACTCTTCACAAACTTCAAAGGACAACCATCTCTGGTTAATTGCTAAAATTTTGGATGTACTCCTAGGGGGGACTATTTAGGTACATGCAAAAGGAAATTGTTAATTTTTTTTTGGAAATGAATAATACAATATTGTGTATTCTTTTCCATTGATGGAAAAGAGGGAGAGAATACCATATGAAAAATAAAGAATTGGGGAGAGAGTATCATGTGGAAAAGGGATTTTGTTGTTGATGGTTTTTCACATCATGTGTTGACATCAATGAAAAAGGGGGAGCTTGTTAGAAATTGGAAGGTTGTCATTGATGTCGACAATGGAAATTGGAAGATTGTCATTGATGTACATTACTTGTATAGTTCAGTAGTTGCTCCTGTAATAATGGTTTGAGTTGTGTTAATCCAGTACTAGAAGTTTGTTGATTCAGTATCTTGGTCTGAATTATCTTATTTTGTAAGATTTGTTTAGAAGTTGATACTATGTTAGATATCATAACATTATTTGTATTCACTTGCAATACTTTGGCTAGCTTGGTTATATGGTTGGAAAGATACAATTACCAATAGTTTGATAAATAGTGTTCTACTTATATACTGGTTCAGTACATCGGGTTTCTTGGTTTGGATTCTACCTCAAAGAAAGATATCTCTACAAGACTCTATACATAGATTTAGGACTACAAGATTCATCTCACCTTGAAGTCTTGTGATGTTGTGCGAATGCATTCAAAAGATATGGGTAACAATATTTTGCTATGAGAATTATAGTAAGTCTTTGTACAACACGTTGATGTGGGAGATTTTTAGTTGTATCATGATTGATTATTTTTGTCTTGCAGAGTTGAAGATAAGTTACTTGATGTCGTCCAAAGGAGAATTCAATGTTATAACATGTTTTGATGAATTGCATATACATTTAGAGTTTTGATGTTTTAGGTCTAACTCTAGTCGACCTAATTATGAATTTGAATCAAGAAGATTAAATATGTATTGTGAATGCTAAAGGGATCTATCTTAGGTCTGTGCCAATTGATACCATACATTACAAGATTGTTTTGGGAATGAAGATGAATATGTTTCAAGGATAAAGCCGACAGAGTTAATTTTGATTTGAAATATGGCTACTCTAATTAGACCGACTTAATTAGTGAATGCGAATATATATGGTATATATGTAAGATATTTTTGAGAAGCAAGAGGGTGTGTAAGCAAGCAAAGATGAGAAATAGAGAATGGATGAAAGTCAAAGAATGTAAATGTGTGAAATTGTATGTATGAGAAGATATAATTTTTGGATATAATGTACAATGAAGTGTTTTATATTCAGTACTTCACCATAGCTGAACTTCAGCACAAGGAAGGTGCATTCTATCTCAGTTCACCTCTTGGAAGTGAGCCATATTCTATTTTGTAAATTATTTCAAGCTGTGAGCCTTCACAGACAGTATGTCCTAGTAGTGAGCCATTGTAATATTCTATATTCGAATATATTATATTATGAGTTAACCCTCACCATGGTTTTTCCCATTTTTGGTTTTCCATGTAAAAATCTGGTGTTGATGTGTCTTATGGTGTCATGTTCTTTTTAATGTATTCATTCTTAATTGTAGTTAGATATGCTTTAATAATTGGATGGTTTATAGCTAAATGGTTTAATGGAATACCATTCACTCGCCCTCTTAGTATTTTGGGTGTTGAACATTTACATGTGCATGCTTGTGTAAGGAAGCTAAGGTAGAGGAACAACTTCCTACACTAATCTTGAGAGGAGGATAATGCAAAACTTTATAGATATTTTCAATAGTTACAAAAACTTAAACAAAAATAAACATAAATATCATGTATACCACAACACAGTGATTTACATGGGGAAAACCCTTTTGGGAGAAAAACCCCACACTCCAAAAGCTGCCCAATGTATTATTCATAAATCATGAAGATTACAATATACTTGCAGAGCAAGCTCTTCTCATAGGAGTATCACCAACTAGAGATCTAGAGGAAACATGACCTCTATCAGACTCTCATAATACATCACACTATCTAGCTTAATACAACACCCTCATATAATACAGTTGCCTTCTAGGAAAATTCAAGCCAACAAAATATCTACCATTAGATTTGAGACCTAATGATGAACAATCAAAATTTATAATAATAAGATATACATAAAATTTTTCTTTTGGGGGCACTTCACCTAGTCCTCATTGAGGGGATGATCCCTTGGACCCCTTGTGAGGAGGTACAACCCTTGCACCCCCGTGCTAACCTATCAACAATAAAACTTATATAATTGCAAGGTTGAGACACATTTTCCAAAAAAATCTCCCACTTGTTGAACACTTTGCAAGAGCAATGGGAGGGAACATAAACATGATCTCTTAATTGCTAGGGGTTGAAAGGCCCATAGACTCCGAACACCATCTGAACTTCTCTATGCTCACAAGCTTAGTTAAAGAATCAATAAAATTCATCAAAGTCTCTACCTTAACCAACTTCACCTTGGCATCTTCAACCATATCTCTAACAAAATGATATTGTACATCAATGTGTTTGGTCCTAGCATGTAATTTTGGGTTCTTAGCTAGACATATCGCACTTTGACTATGGCAATAAATTGTCACTACATCTTGTTTTATTCCAATATCTGAATGTAGTCTCTTAAGCCAAATGACTTCTTTACAAGCATGAGTAGCTGCCATATACTCAGCTTCAGTAGTGGACAAAGCAACCACAACCTATCACTTAATCATCCAACTAATTGCACCATCAAATAAATGAAACACATAAGCGCCAGTGGATTTTCTTCTATCAACATCACTTGCCTAGTCTGAATCCACATAACCATGAATATCAAGGGAAATTTCTTCTTCAGTCAAATTATTATGATAACACAAGGAATACTCTGCTCGGTACCATACAAATATCTGAAGACTCATTAACTGCATCCCAATGAAATCTACCAAGATTAGACATATATTTGGAAAGAACTCCCATTGCTTGGGAAATGTCTAGTCTAGTACAAACCACAACATACATCAAACTTCCAACCACACTCTGGTAAGACACTCTACTCATGTCTTCCATCTCTAGTGGGGATGTTGGAAAATGTGAAATAGATAACTTTGTTCCAGCTAAAAAAGGAACATATAATGGTCTATAATCCCACATATCAAACCTCTGTAAAATTGAATTGACATACTTACTTTGGCCAAGCCATAACTTTCTGTTCACTCTATCTCTTTTAATTTTCATCCCAAGAATGTGTCTAGTTGCACCAAGGTCTTTCATTTCAAATTTAGCAGCAAGTTGAGATTTTAGTTCTGAAATCATACCTTTCCCTTTACCAATAAATAACATATCATCAACATATAATGCAATGAATAAGAAATGATCACCATCAGTTTTATAATAAACACAATGATCTGATTTAGAATGCTCAAATCCCAAACTCAATAAATATGTACCAAATTTTTGGTACCACATCCTAGGACTTTTTTTTAGGCCATACAAATTTATTTCTTCAATTTGCAAACCAACTTGCTTTTACCTTTCACCACGTAGTGCTCTGGTTTTTTCATATAAATATCCTCCTCCAAGTCACCATGAAGGAAAGTAGTTTTCACATCCATTTTCTCAACCTCTAAATCATAAGCAGTGACAATAGAAAGAAAAAATATAATGGATGTCATTTTTGCAATAGGAGAAAATATGTCACCCTAATCAACACCCTCAACTTGTGAGTAACCTTTCACAACCAACCTTGATTTGTACTTCTTAATACATCCATTTGAACCAATATTTTTCTTGAACACCCATTTGCAACCAACAGGTTTTCTTCCTTGAAACGATGGTACAAGATCTCATGTATCATTCTTTTTCAAAGCTACAATTTCTTCATCTATAACAATCTTCCAGGATTTTGCATCATTCATACCTAATGCTTCTTCTACCGAATTGGGTTCATCCATGTTAGTATTCAAAGCAAGAATATATCTCCAATCATTAGGTGAAAACCTTTCAAGTGCTTGTCTATGCCTTGTAGACCTACGAAAAAGCTGAGTTGGAGGTTCTTCCTCCTCTTTTGAAGATTCAGAGCGAGATGAGATCTCCTCAACTTCTTGTCTATCCATGGGCCTTGATTCAAATTTCTCAAGTGTAGAAGGAAGTTGAATCACATCTTCATATTTACTTTGTTCTGGTTGCAATCTAACATAAGAAGGCTTAGTTTATCTAAAAACAACACTTTTACTATATATTACTCTGATCGACGGATTAGTATGGGCCAACTACACTTGATCCATGAGGATTCAAAGTATAATTATGGCACTAAACATTAGTCCAATAAGATTAATCAATGAAAACTAGACTAAAAATCTATTAAACCGTAACATATTAAACTATGAAAGCTTTAGAAACATTTGTTCTAATCCATTGAAACTTATCCTATTGAGGGAGTGGTGTCGCATTGATGTGGAATGATGACCCTTTCCCAATCCTGTGGATAAATGAGCCTATTTTGATTGATTCTATTGAAGAGAATTGGCGAAACTGATGAAAGATGTGTATGAAAACATGATTTAAATGCTAAATTAACATGATGCAAGCTATTTTAACATGATGTAGACTAAGATGATTGATATGGGTGTATGCAAAGCTAATCTAAATGGAGTTTAAGCTAAAAATATTAAAATCCTATTTACAAGATATACTAAATGTATGCATCTATGTCATCATGGAAGCCATTAATGGAAGCCAAGCTAATATGCAAGTAAATTAAGCTAACATGATGTTAAATGTGAGTGCAAGTGAGAGTGATTTTAATGGCATAAGTTTTCTCTTAAAATATGGATCCATTTGTCTCCAAATAGTGACCTATTTATAGGAGGACAAATGAGACATGAAGGGTTAAGATTAAAAAGGTTAATCAATGGTCAAAAATGGAGGAAAGATGAAACATGGATCATGGATTCTCATCAAGAGATGAGAACCAATGATCACATGGATCAAGGAAAGAATCAAAGGTCCATATTCTACCAAACAAAAACACTCAAAGCTTGCACAAGAAGTCTTGTAAGTTTGTTAGGAGGAAGAATATTCCCTTTTTACAAATGAGTGAGGAGAGAGAATATTCTTTGGAATATTCTCATGGATGAGAGGAAATTAGATATTTAGCAAATTAAAACAAAGTTTTAATGTGCAAAAGGGAAGGAATATTCCATGGGAATCCTTTTGGAGGAATGTGCAAAGGAGGAATATTCCCTTGCAAGTGGGGAGGAATTAGATTAATTAGTAATTGATAATTAAACAAAGGTTTAATTATGCAATTAGGGGAATTTCATGATATTCATTAAATAAAGTGATTTAATGAAAAGGGGGAAAGTGAAATGATATTTAATTAAATAACTTAGGGTTATTTAATTAAATAAGAAGACTTGGGGATTTAAATTAAATAACTTGATGTATTTAATTTAATAGGATGAAATGTTAACATAAAAGGGGGAGAATTAACCTACTTAGATTAATTAGATTAATAGATGAAAATGACATAATTAATTAAATAGCTAGGCTAATTTAATCAATTAAGTGAAAAGAGAATGGGTTTGAGGATGAAATGGTGTTAATATACCTAATTAGAGTGCATGATATCATTTAGGACATTTTTAAGTGTCTACAATTACCTTTTGTGTAACAGGATCCCAAAGCTTGTATCCTTTCACACCATAATTGTATCCAATGAAGAGAAATTTCACAACCTTTTTCTCCAACTTTGTTTACTTATCCTTTATCACATGTGCATATTCCTCACAACCAAATACTTTAAGATGTCCTAATGAAGGCTTGTGGCCCGACCATGCCTCTATAGGTGTCTTATCACCAAGAGCTAATGTAGGAGACTTGTTAATAAGGTAGCAAGCAGTGGAAATAGCTTCAACCCAAAACCTTTGTTCCACACCATCACCACTCAACATACTCCTATCCTTCTCCATTAGTTCCCTATTCATTCTTTTTGCGACTCCATTCTACTGTGGAGAGTATGAAGTTTTCTTTTGTCTATGAATACCACAAAATTTACATAATCTATCAAAATCATTAGAGAAAAATTCACCACCATTATTAGTCCCAAAACATTTTTATTTTATTTCCAATCTGCAACTCGATCATTGCTTTAAATTCTTTAAATTGTCTAAAAATTTTAGATTGTCTTTATAAAATATACCCATTTCCTACTATAATCATCAATAAATGAAACACAATATGTGGATTTTCCAATTGAAGGAACATCTACATGACCAAATACATCAAAATGAATAAGATCCAATACACCACAACATTTATGAGAACTCAAGTAAAATTGAATGTTGTTTTGTTTTCCATAAATGCAATGCTCACAAAAATAAAATTCAAGATTACAATCAAACAACCCTTCAACAAAGTTTTTATTTTTCAAGTTCCTTAGACCCTTTTATCCGATGTGTCAAAGTATCTAGTTCCATAACATGGTTTTCTCTGTAGGTAACTTTGATTTAGAAGAAGGAGCACCCTTGAGTACCCAAAAACTAAGACCATCTGCTGAAGATGAATCTCACCTCTTCCACATACTTTTTTTTTCACATTAGTAGTATTGCACTCAACGGTGCATGCATCAAGCTTATGCAATGCACCATATTTGAAACCTCTAACAATCACCACAAAACATCTAACCATTTTGCATCCTACATTAGAAAATACTACCTACACAATTGCATCTATTAAGTTTCTTATAGATAAAAAAATTTCATGCTAATCTAGGGATATGCAACACACCATTAATCCTTTTTATTCTACCATCAAGAAACTTGAATCTAACTTTACCATTACCAATAATATTTAAATAAGAATCATCACCCAAGTACAACTTACCTCCATCAAATTCTTCATATTCAAAAAACCAATCTCTATTAAAGGTCATATGGAAATATGCACTTGAGTCAATTAACCATGCATCATTACCTGCACGAGTTGCCAAAGCTGCATGATGAATGCATCACCATATTCCTTCTTGAACTCAAAATTAAAATCAAATATCTTCTTTTTCTTCTTTACAGTCCTTACGAATATGTACAAGCTTACTGTAGTTCCAACAAATAACTTTGGACTTTCCAGGATATTTGGATCTCCCCTTGGACTTGGATTTATCGCGCTTCTCATTCTTCTTTCCTTTTTTTCTTAAGTCTTCCATGAACATTTAGGGCTTCCTTGGAACTGATGGATACCTTCCTCCTCATCTCTTCAAAAAGAAAAGAACCCACCACATCTTCAGTCTTCAATATAACAAAATTACTCCCAATAGCCATAACAAGAGAATCCCATGAATTAGGCAAAGAACAAAGCAAGATCTAAAATTTCTCCTCCTCATCCATTTTGACACCAAATGATGCCAATTGAACCACCAACATATTGAATGCTTCTAGGTTGTCTGTAATTTGTCCACCCTCTTCCATTCTCAAGGAATACAATTTCTTGCTCAAGAAAATCTTGTTCACTAAATATTTGGCTTGATACATCTCACCAAGTTTCTTCCATAGTTTTTGTGTAGAGGTCTCTTCATGGACATTTATTAAAATAGTCTTCTAAGCACAATCTAATTAGACCCTTCGCTTTATGGCCCATAAAATCATATTGAGCAACCAAAATAAGATATGTAGGCCTTGAAACATTCTCATCAACAGTGTCCCATAGATCTTGATCTATCAACAAATTCTCCATCTCTAGCTTCCATATCTCAACATTATTTCCAAAAAATTTCTCCACCTCTATTCTCCTTGATGAACTTGCCATTTGAAAGTTCTTGCAACAAGATCATAAAGTATCTTTAGTACAAGCTCCCACTCAAATCTAGATTAGTTAAAAAAACCCAACAACCCACAACTGAAACCAAAGGTGATTAGGCTCTGATACCACTTGTAAGGAAGCTAAGGTATTGGAACAACTTCCTACACTAATCTTGAGAGGAGGATAATGCAAAAATTTACAAATATTTTCAATAGTTACAAAAACTTAAACAAAAATAAACATAAATATCATGCATACCACAACATTATGATTTACATGGGAAAAAACCTTTGGAGAGAAAAACCCCACACTCTAAAAACCACCCAATATATTATTCAAAAAACATGAATATTAGAATATACTTACAAAGCAAGATTCTCACAGGAGTATCACCAACCAGAGATCCAAAGGCAACACAACTACTATCAGACTCTCAGAATACATCACACTATCTAGCCATAATACAAAGCCCTTATAAAATAGGGTTTCCTTCTAAGGCAAGTCAAGCCAAAAAAAAATATACCATCAGATCTGAGACCTAATGATGAACGACCTAGATTTACAATAATAAGATATACATAAAATTTAGCTTTCAGGGGTGTTTCCCTTGAGCCCTCGATGGGGCGCACAACCCCTGGACTCCCTACTAAGGGGATGATCCCCTCAGACCCCTCGAAGGGGGTACCCACCTACACCCCCTCGTGCTTACCTATCAATAGTAAACCTTATGTAATTGCAAGGTTGAGACACATTTTCCCAACAACTTGCACATTCCCCCAATAATCCTTCACCCCAATAATAAAAGACAAATTTACCTCTTTTAAAAGGCCAACCATATTCTTCCCCATTTAAATTCTCCAATATCCATCATTGAGCCACCATGTCTCATAAAACCCTCTTGTGACACTTATCCTCTTGCTTTTGCTTGAGAACACCACCATGTGTGAACCATTGATATTGTGGTAAGATCTTAGTTGTCTATTCATCTCATCATGAATCTATAAATCCAATCCCTAACCCTTTACTTTCATCAAGTCTATTATCATCAAGCTTATGTTTCCATTTTTTATTACCACAATAGCATTATCATACCAAGGTTATGCTAAAAAAATTATTGAGAAATCCACATCGTATCACAATCTAAAGTACATCAAATAGAGCTAGGGTGCACTCTACTTAAATCTTAATCAAGGAGAAAGAAGATGGTTTTGAGGTAAAATTTTTGTATTCATTGCATTATCTTTTGATTTCTTCTTTTAACCATTTTCCTTGTCTTCATTTTGGCATGCTTAGTGGGACCCATATCTTTGTTACTAATTGATTTTTTGGTGAGTTTCTTTAAGTTTTGTACAAGTTTCTAGAATGAATCCTCTTACAATGATTTGGAACTTACTTCTTTTAAGTTGGAACTCATGGCTTATATGGTTTAACACTCTTGTTTGCTACTATGACACCTACATCTTATAGTTTAGTACTTTTTTCTACTATTGTGGTACTTGTGTTTCACATAATAGGGATTTGTTTTTTACTTTTAGTGTATTGTTATGCATGTTTATGTTCCTTGACATTCAATTTTGTAGGTTATCTAATATGGTTTCTATAGATATTAGGGATTTTTAGGGTTTTCAAAATTTTGAAAGTTTTAGTGGTTCTTTAGGGCTTTGCTTTAGTGGCTCTTTATGGTTTCCTTTCTAATCTACTGTTTGCAACTTAATTTTGGTTTTTTATAATCCTTTTCTAATTTATGGTTGCAAGTTTTTGTATTTTTTAATAGTTTTATGCTTCTATTTTGTAGGTTTTTTGGGTTCTTAGATAAAATAATGCCTTTATTAATGGCACTTCTACTTTTTAGGTATAACAACAGTATATGTTTCTACACTTTGGTTTTTTATTTTAGCACCTTTATTTAGTATTCTAGCACCTTTGTATGAAAAAGCTACACTTCATTCTTACATAGTGACACTTCTAATTAATATTATGGCTCTTTTGACTATTTTTGTTTCCTTCACAATTTTTTTAGGGTTTTATTTTGGGCTAACCTGGTTTTGATCAACTAACTTAGTAGTGTAACTTATTTTAAAATTTCAAAGGGAAATTAAAGAAAACTACTAATGGTTTGTTCATAGATTCATTTGTCCAAGGTTTTTGTTTTCTACCAAATTAGGAACTAAAGTTAGAGTAGTAGGTAAATGAATCTTGTTTGTTATGTTTGAAGGGGTGTGTAGACATATAATCTCTCCTTACGCTTAGTGCGATCTTGGAGATCAAAAATCTCACATTTCCTTATTTGTGTTTAGATTGGATCCTAATACTTGCTAGTTTTTGTGTATGCTCTCCCCTCAATCCTAGTACGATCTTGGGGATAAAAAAATGTATCAAATTATTTCCCTTTAGGAGGTCTTCTTGGGGATTTCATTACCTTAAGGGATGACCTCAACCACATGTACTAGAAAGATAAAAAATGGGAGAATGAAAGTTGTACCCCAATCTAGTTGTGTCGTGTCTAGTGAAACCTTGATACCTAGGTGATTTCATGACAAGAGGTTCAGGGTTGGTTTGATATTTCTCATTGAAAGTTCTTGATCCCCGCTTATGATGGTCTAGTGTTCATGGATGTGTCTTAAATACCCTTGTAGTATTTATAGGATGCCCTAGATAGCCTTATAAAGCCTAGAGTAAGACCTTCCCATCCTTGCTTAGTGTGGTGCAAGGTTTAGTATCAAGCCTGAAGTTACTCACCATGTACCTTCCTAAATCAAGATATAAGACCTTTGGGCATGGTGTTGAGGGCCTCCAAAAAAAGGGAAAATGTGAGCCATTGTGCCACTAGATCCCTATCTATTGACTCTTGAAAGATAGTTTTTTTGTACTATCTTGAAGTATTTTATTGTGTGGATTTACACTAAGTCAACAATCACATTTGAATAATTTTTAGGAATGTGCTAATGTGTTTGGTGTGTCTTCATGTACAAAAATAGTATAGGCCACTCAACCTTACTACCCTCAATATTCAATCTTGTTTGCTAAAATATCTTTCCAAAATCAACCTATATTTTAGCACCTCTATTAAATCCTATTGCACTTGTGTTGCTAGTTGCAACACTTGTGATTTATCCTACAATTCTTGTGTTAAGACTCTTGGTGCACTTTCTTTATCCTATAATTCTTGTGTAGTCTCTATTAGTTCCTGCATTTAGCCTTCCAACATCTATGTTAAGACACTTGGTGCATGTGCTATGTCTTGTAGCATATGTGATTGTTTTGCCAAAACCAACCAATAAAATGTTTTGATTAGAAAGCTTGAGCCTTGTACAAGAAACTAGCATAGAATAATCATCTAGACCATCACTCTAGTCATCTCCCATCACTCTAGTCATCTCCCAACCCTAAGTAAAACCTCAATCACCTTATAACCACCCAACCAATTTTTCATATTCACAAGATTTTTGATCATTTTTCATTGCTAATCATCACTTATATTTTCCATTTTGGATAATTTTAATTCTCCATCAATTATAACCCATCTTAGGTATAAAAAAAATTAAAAGCATATCACCCATGACCATCATCCCACTTTTGGACTTTAGACTAGACACAAAAATATTTTTAATATCATCCATCATTTATCCAACCTATCTTTCAATAAAATCCATAAACCTATATCCAAAGAAAAATCAAAATTGTTGAAAGTTAAGTCTAGATCTTTACTCTCCTTTTTAATCTCTAGCTTGTATATTTCTTAATAACTTTCCTATCTTAAGTAGTGTATTAAGTTATCCCTTATCAATTAGCTTAGGAATTTGGAAATCCTAAGTTAGTCTCCAAAAATCCTTGTCTAATCTTGCTTAGGAATTTTCTTATCTTGAGTAAGCAAGGATACATCATCCAAAATTATCCCTCATTATCAAACATCTAGATTTATTTTATCCAAGTTTGGTATTGTTCCCATCATCATCCCTTGGTCTTCCATTTCATCATTGAATTAAAAAAATATATTAAATCTCAAAAATATCTTCAAATCCCAAAAATTAAATCATCCAAGGGTTATCCATATAATTAATCTTCCTTTTCCAAATCATCCTGTACCTCCTTCCCCCAAGTCATAATCATCTACCAATCTTGATCATCAAACATATCATCCATCATCCCTTAATTCACTTATCCATTTCTCCACATCAAAACATTAAACCAATCTCACCAGTTCTATCTTTTATATGCCAATAACTAGGTCTCAAGCTAGGAAAATGATGGATCCTCGATCAAGTTAGCATATAAGACATCACCAATCAATCCCCATCACCAAATTAAGATGAAATATATGTGGAACAACCTAAACACTCATCTAGGTTGCAAGCATTTTCCCAAGATCCCTAAAACTAGGAAATGATGAAGAAAACCTATGAACTTGATAAAGACAATATTATGTTAGACCTAATCCAAAAAGGGGCTAAGCTTCCACAAGGTTCTAATTTGTCACAACTTGGAAAATAAGACTTGTCATCCATCATGCCCACCTCATCTTCTCATCCTTTAGATAATTTATGGGGATTCCAACCCCTCCCACAACCACATAGCCCCAACGTTCTACATATATTAAAAATCTCATGAACATCTCAATCCATTTTATAACAAGTCATACCTTATTCCAACACATCCTCACAAATTAGGGCTAATATACCATCCAATATCACACAAAAAAGTACACAAATAACCATACCATTAACACCCATAAATAATGTGAAAATTTTATCCAACCCCAACAACAATCACAAACATTACCTATCTTGAACAACATACCCAAATCTACATATCAACACATCAATCCATCTAACTCACAAAACTACATACCCATATCACATAACCAAAATCCACTATTAAACTAGCAACATCATCATATACCCAACACTATACCCAATAACATTACACATTATTTTTAAAGTATGAGAAATATTATTCAAGGAATCCAAATGGGACATCAAAATAAAACTTACACATTTGAATATATATGTCCCTACCCATTTGAAAATCCATCATGATGGTGCCTTTCCCTAAGAAATTTTGAAATGCCTAGATTTGACAAATACAAAGGAAAAGGTTACCTTAGGGAACACATTAAATAATTATATATCACATGAAAAGAGATTGTATATAGTGATGTATACCTTATGAGATTATGACCTAGGAGTTTAAGAGGACAAGATTTGGAATGGTTTACACACCTTCCACATGGCTCCATTTTCACATTCAAGGACTTAGTTGAAAGATTTGTAGCACACTTTTCCTATAATATTGAACATGAGGTTACCATGATAGATTTGTGTAACACTAAATAAAATAATGGAGAAATATTTGCTTCCTTTTTAAAATTATGGAGACACCTTGCTAATAGGTTCTCTTGGCATACGCGTGGAAAATAACTAGTCACCATTTTTGTCCAAAATTTGAACTGAGAAATGGGCTTCCATTGACTCCAATATGCCAACACATTTGATGAAATAATTGATAAAGGATTAACTGTTGATGTGTTTTTTATGCACTTCTCAACACGGGCAATGCGTAGGTGCACTACCTCTCTTGAAAGACAAATCTTCCACAATCAGATTGCAGAATACTATCCCAAGGTCTCTAATGTCAGGTCTTGACAGTGCTTGGAATATCTCAGTTGTTTGATGTGATTTTCTAGAATCACAAGGCAGACTTACAAATGGATCACAAAGCAAGGGAAGTTGGATTTACAAATGGGGTTCCTAAGATGGACAAGTTACTATGTGTTTGCTGTAGGTTCAAACAGCAGTCTTGAACTCCATTTTGTCATTGGATTTAGCTTTACAATGCACAATGAACCTTAGCATAGGTCACTCATTAAAAAAAGAAAAAATGTCAGGGGAGAGAGAGTTCCTAGATCTACAACTAATTGTGAACACTGATGATGGAGTTCCTACAATGGACAACTTCCTGAAACAATATTCCACTTAACTAGAAATCTCACAGTATCGTGGAACTTGTGCTATCTTCTAAGGTCTACAAATGTTTTTTCTTTCATTCACCATGTGCATTCATGAACAAAGATAAAATTTTTGGAGCAGATTTGAATTCAAGCCCAGACTAACTTTACACAGCTATCTACCATCAGCAAACAACAAAAAGTATGGACTAAGAAGTCATCAACACAACAGGAATTTTCATGATCATAGGACAACATTCCTAAAATCTACCAAAGCAAGAAAATAGCTAACTAGAACAACAATAAAACCTAAGTTAAACATCTAACAATGGAGATTGAATCAAGCAACATGTGAGAAACTCAGAAAATGCACCAAGTCAATGTCTTTTCCATATAAATTTCTGCAGCATGTCTTTACAACAACTCAACTCCCCTTTGCAAATGAAAGGAGACCCCTATTTATAGTGCTCCAAAATTCAAATGCATGGCCAAGATTAATTCTTATTGTGTGGCCAAGATTCATTACAAAATAGGGTTTCACCAACCCCCAATATATCACAATTTAAAATTACATTTTTTCCTGTTCCCTATTTTGTCCGCTAGTGACGGCACTGCAACACTTTTGTCTTTTAGTTGATTGTTGTTTTACTGTAGCTACTCTTTAGGGAGCTCTTCATTCTTGACAAGACTGTCTTCTTGCCTTCTCGATGCTGTGTACTCCATGAACTTTAGGATGACTGGTTGTAGCTTGTCTATTTCAACGATTTCATATCGCAGTACTTGGTAGCTCCATTCTTTTGCGTTATCTTCTAGCCTTTTCCAATCCTCATCATACTTTGCACCTTGGTCCCTGAATAGCTCTGATTGATCGAAGGAATGGGCAACAAAACTCATGAATTCCACTGTCACTTCACTAGACATCTCGTCCTCCATCTTCTTTTGGAAATAAGGCTTCACCTTCTTCGGGTCCATCTGTACTGTGGGCATATCGTAATCCATCATTAGATTGAGGTACCAGGCACATTCCACTTTGATTTCTTTGACCCATTCGATATCCAGATCCACTTTGTTCATTATTTGTTCCAACCTTTCCTTCTGGTTGTCAAAGTCTCACCACCATACATCCATCAGCCAGTGATCGTCTTTCTTAAATGCAAGCTCCTTTTCCCACGTGGCTTCTGACAATTGAAGGATAGCCTTGATCCTTGGGAAGGTGGAGTCATAGGTTGCAGGGAAGTTGGTGCATAGCTTCTTTGTGCCCTCCAAAGATTGCTGTAGGTCCAAGAACTTGTTGGATGTCCGAACAACCCGACCAATTCCCATGTTTCCAACGAATAAGACTTGTCGGAACCAATCCTCTGTAGTCTTTTCCAAGTTCTTTCTTCTCTCCATCTTGTCGATTTGTTCTTTGGACAGCAGCTGGGGCGTGGTCATGGACGTGGTAGGCAGGTCATCCATCGATGACCACTACTGGATGTAATCTGTTAAAGCAGCCACCTGTGCCTTGAGCTCATCCTTTGAAATCTTGTCCTACCTTATCAAATGTACCACCGTGGCCACTGACTCCTCAAGATACCCTACCTTTTGTTCTCTGGTGGCAGTCCCTAGATCCATGGTAGAGATGTTGTAAGTTATCCCTTCCTGACCTACCACAGGTGTGGCTACTTGCATAGCTCGAGACCCAGAGGCACCCATCGTTACCTGGGATCAGATCTTAAGCTTCTTTTCCTTCTTTGTTGTAATATGAGCTCAGGCTAAGATGGCTTCTAGTTTTTCCCTTGGGTCCTTTAATACGGGAGTTCTTCTCTCAAGTTATTTTTCTAACCTCTCTGGCACGGTGGACTTACCCTTAGGTGATCCATGACCACCCTCGCCTCTCTTAGTCAAAGCCTCCGTTTCTTTATCTTCTGAGGACTTTTCTTTCTCCTTAGCAGCATCTCCTTCTTCTTCATCGGAGTCTTGGATAAACACAATGCGCTTAATAGGAGGCTTGGCCAATGATTGTTGTAAGGGGATTTCTTTCTTTTCTACTTCCTCCCCTTTCTTTCCTTTAACTTGTCCAACCTCGTACGCATGTTCTTTGAATTTCTTGATCTCGAGGCCCTTGACAGCTTGGGCTTCTCCCTCAGTTTTGTCTTCTTGCTGCTATTTGTTGATGGTGTTTTCTGCATGGCAACAACTCAGACAAAATGCAATATTCTATCTCTCTTGAAAGGTTATTTTCAACAATAAATTACTGAAAATCACCCCAAGGCCTCTCGAGCGTCAGGTCATGACAATGCATAAACAACTCAGATAATATGTGAAAATGCTGGTAATCACAAAGGGACCTTACTACAAGCAAACTATATCTTTCAATTTATCAGATTTTGTAATATGATGATCTTTAATCCTATATTTAACTAGATGATAAAGAAATAGCAAAAGATAAGGGTGCAAGAATATGATAAAATCTAAACTATTCCTAGAATGAACAATGCAAACGACAGATATCTGGAATGGACCAACCTCGAACAACCAATTCCTGCTTAACCCACAATGCAATATCACAAGAATGGTGCAATCTTCTAAGGTATCTAAAATTTCAAATCATAGACATTCATCCACAATCGAACTTAAGCACATGTAAATATATGGTCCAGGTTGACTTCACCAGCCTACTACAATCGGATAGTTACTGGGAGTATAGACCAGAGATTGCTACAAACATTCCAAATATGAAATCATAAACATCATTCACCAAACCAAAACTAATTCTTAACATTAAACCCTAAATCTTTAAGCAATTTGAAAGATAGAACAACAAGAACCATGCGAGATAAACTAACACAAGAGATTGCACCAGGAAAACCACAATGTCCCCAATTGCATTAGATCATCAAGACATTGCAACAATTCCACTGTTCTGTTTACAATACTTGCTTCAAGAAATTGACAAAATGCTCTAACTCTTACTTGTCTCTAACTTAACTCTATTATCTCTTCTCCTTTTTCTCTAATATCTAATGTCCTACAACGAGGCAAGAATGCCCTTTATATTAAATTCTTAAGACATGTCGGCCCAGCCAAACATTTACAAAACAAGAACAACCGCCAAAACAGGTCGGCCTTAGGAAATCAAAATAAGGCATACATTAAATGCAATCATCAAGGTCGGCCTAGACACAACCCCCAATGTAGACCGGTTCAATACATGCCCTATAATAATAGGGAAGCACAAATATCAAAATAGGCATTAACTGCCACTTCCCTTATCCTTGCTCTGGGCCAACGATCCTTGAACCCTCAAAAGTATCATATCCAGCTCAACAACAGGTGGCCAAGGCAAGATCTTAAGCCTGCATTTAATGGCATCAATCTCCTCCTTTGACTGCTCAACAATCTTATCCCAATCACCCTTGTGAGATTGATACTTATCCATTACTGCTAGATATGTGGCTACATGATCTAACTGGTGGCTAGTTATAACACTCTCAGAATCTGGGGCATAAACTTCATGCCACCATTCTCTTAGCTATTCCAAACTCAAGTATTTTGGAGCAATCTTTCTCCTTCCAGTCATGACCTCAAAGAATGCAATGCACCCCTCATATACTCCAATAAGATCACCATCTATTTGCTTCCTTCGTTTCTGAATCTTCTTCATGGCCTTATGCCGAATCTGCAGAGCCTCGAACCATTCCCATGGCTCATTAAGTCTAGAAGAGGGAAGGATCCCATCTGCTACCAATTTTTCCTTTCCATATTCCATAATTACCTTGGACTTCTGCAGCAAGAGATCAATATCCTCCTTATCTTGAGATAACACATACTCCAATAATTTTTTAGCTCTGACTGCATCTTTCCCAACTGACATGATGTCTTTGATTGCATTATCTCCTTTTATTTGCACATCCTTCAGCCAATCTATTGCAGCTTGAGCAGAAGCCTTCATTTTCTCAATCTCAGAAATAGTTTCCTTGGGTAAGAAGCCAGGAGTAGCTGAGGAAGAAGGGTGGAGAGATTGCAGAGGTTTCATTACTTCTTCCAAGCATTTCTTAAGTCTTTCATTTTCTTTTCTTAGCTCATGCTTAGTCTGAGTTTCCTTTCTTAGTCTGTCAACTATCACCGCACTGGACCCTTCATACTCCTCAATATCCTGCTCTAGGGATGCTGGTCCAAGGTTAATAGTTTGCACATTATAGTCTTCACCAGTGACATCTTCTCTAGTCTTATCCGCGACAGGGGTAGCAATGTGGATAACTCGGTTACTTGCTTCATCCCTTTCTATTCTTGAAATGACTCTAGTTGCCTTCTTCTTTTTTCCCTTTCTGATCTTGGATAGCATTTCATCCCAATCCAAGGGAGTGTCTTCAACTACTACCTATTTTTTCCTTGTGATTTCCTTTTCAAGCCAATCCGGGACTGTAGGCTCCACCCGGATTTCATCAGTTTTTGCTTCTTCTTGTTGTTCTCCGGGCATTTCATCCTTTCCTTTGTCAGGAGACTACTCACCTTGGTCACCTACCTCAAGTTCATCCTCTTCCTGCACCGGTGATGGGGTTCTAACAGGGATGTTCTCCTCCTGCTCAGGCGATCCGTTTCCTCTGCCATTTTCTGGAGAATCTTCATACATCACTAGAGGAGAAGGATGCTTTTCTACCTCTTCGGCCTCAAGCTCAGCTGCCTCACCAAAGAGTGCCCCTTCCTTGAATGGATCTACTTCTCCGCTTGTCTCATGTTCCTCAAGAGTCTCTTGCTCATGCACGCTTGGTGGAGGAGAAGTAGCCTTAGATGGCTCCACAACTGGTGGCTTTGGAGGAGAATCCTTCTTTTGCACAATGTCCTTAGCTGAAGGAGTCCTTGATCTTCTCATGTAGACTTTTTTCTTCTCTCCTGAACTCTCTACATCAAGAATAGGAGGCTCATCCTTGGATGTGTCCTTGACCTTCTTCTTTGAAGCCCTGGTTGTTCTTGTCTTCTTCGGTGGTGGAGGAGCACTTTCTTCATCTGCTTTTTCCAACTCTTCCTCATCAGAAGATCTGCCAATCTTCAAAGCCCGACTTCTTTTCTTTCCCTTGGGCTTCCTTTTCGGTTCCGGCTCACTTTCCTTAGGGCCTCTAATCTTTATCTTGAAAGGTGAGCTCCTTTTGGTTTTCCCTTTGGGGTCATCATCCCCAGATTCTTCTGAAGTAGACATTGGGTTGAGATTTCCCATTAAATTGAAGGTACATGCAACCTTCTCACTCTCAAGCTCCCAAACCTTGTGCTTTAGCCATGAAGAAGTAAATTTCATAACAGGGGCCATTAGGTCTTCCAACTCTGTGACCTCATCCTCATTCTAGTTGATTTCTCCGATTGACCTATCCTTAACAGCTTCATAGGCATGATCCTGCACTAGGTTTCCATCATCTTCTAGTTGGTCTGGGATTAGCTTGACATTATACTGTCTAATCACATCAACAAGGAGTCTGGAGTACCTCTTCTTTCTTGCTTCAAGATCATCCTTGATGTTGGCCCAATAGTCCTCAAGGTCGTCCTTATGATGGTACTCTTTGGTAGCCTTCTTCTGTGCCTCCCCGGTGATATCAAAGTTTATTCTCTTGGAGTGGAAGAATAAACCATATGCTGCCAAATCATCACCTGCTGCATGTGCTAATTGGATAGAAGGGCACACCTCTGCTACACCAATTCCAAGAGGAAAATCCCCACCAAAACCTGTTTTATGCTTCTCTTTTTAGACTATGGCATCAAACTCACATATTTGCCTCACAATCTCCAATAACACAATGTGATCAGTAGGATACCGAGGTAACCTATATGGAGCGACCGAGCATCCATCAATTCTAATGTAGGTGAAGGTAGGAAATTGAATGAACTAGGCCCCATAATTCTTTATCAACCCTTTGGCTCCATCTGACAGTCTCACATGCTCAGCATTCTGAAGCATCCTAGTGATATGCATTGTGAATGCAACATTAGCCTTTCTGTAATCCCCATGTCTTAGGTGCAACTCCGGGTATACTTCATAGACTATGTCCTGTCCAAATGTTCCTCGTGGATTCAAACCCCTGTATGGGTAGAATCTGGCAAGCACATACATCACATAAGAGGACATGGTGAACCTCTTGGTTTCTAGGACGTTCCTCAGCTGTTTATCAATTTCAGAACTAATAAGCCCCACCCAATGATAATTGGTCCCTTGTTCAATTTTGGTGATCACATGGACCATCCAACTCTCTAACACTCCGACATTTTTCAATCCTGCCACCCTGCTCAGAAATGTTATTGCATCATAGATATCTGATCTGAATTTGATCCTATGCAATTGCTTGGGTAGTTTAGAGTAACGTGACTTCGACTTTTCCAACCAAGCATTGATCATCTGTTGAGCCTTGGTTGGATCATTCTCATAATAGGTCCTGGCCATGTCCATGTTCAGAGCACACACAGAAGGCAAATCCGGCATGTCAAAGGCTTGTGCAATAGAAACCGGACTAAAATTGGCCAAGACTCTTCCTTCAGTGCTAACAACCCTCTGGGTGTCAAAGTCATATTGCCGGGCACACTCCAGTATCAGCTCATAGCATTCGATTGTAGGAGGAAACCCTGCCACATGCACCATTCTAGACTTCATCATTCCGTTCCTCAGGACTGACAGATTCTTCTCAGCTGTCCTTTGTTTGAACTCCTCGTATCTCCAGTCTCCAACATTGGTATTAGACACTTCAGACCATACAAAAGATATCTTACTTTCTGGAAGTTGGCTCTTGGTGTCCAATCTCAGTCTCTCTGCTTCTAAAATGGAGGACCCCTCTGTGTCACCTTTAGACTTTCCCACATCAGCCTTGCTTGATTCGGCCTACATTCACAAAAATTGTCATAAGTATTCAATTATCATGTATATTCCAACCAAAAGATTACCATAAAATCACATAAGGCAATTAGAAACTATCACAAATCGCCAATCCTTGAAGATCTAGAAAAATAAAGCAGTATGGGAAAACCATGTAAACCGGGAAAATCCGTCGGGGTAGAATTTCAGAGAAATCCGACCCAGACGGATTCCTGTTGCCAAGACATCATAAGCCAAATAAATTATTAGTATGGACAAAATATCATAAGATAATCATGAAATCCATTCATTGGCAACGAGAAATAAGAATTTAGCATTTACTCCATACATCCTATCTTCGGAAAATCGAAAGAAATAAAACTAGACAGGAAAACCGGAAAAATTTGAATGGGACAGATTTTCGTGGACAACTTGAAGAACTTCGGAAATCGCTACACTCCGCGGAATTAGCCGAAATCGGGAAAATCCGGGTGCGCAGAAATTCCGCAGACACCACGAGAACCCGATGAATGGCGACACGCGAACCAGTAACCAAACGATCATGCAACCATTTCTACCTGGATTCCAATGGGCCCAAAACCGACGTTGATCAATAAGATTCAAAATGCACATGAATTTGGATCTTAAAAGACCTCTGAACAGCTAACCCCCAAGTCAAAACAACGATGCCCTAAATCCCATAACTAGATCCCCGCCATGAGAGTCTGGACAAGCTTAAAATTTCAAGGAAAACCAACATTGGGGCGATCCATCAATGCGCACAGGGATTTCCCAAGGTAAGAGCAGGTTGGGCCGAACACAAATCATGAAATTACGATCACCCTACTGAACCTTGGAAAATTCGGGCAAATGAACCGAAACCCTAATTTTTGCAAAATAGAACAAATGGTGCACTTAGGGGAAAAGTCCTATTTAGACGGGTTCATACCCACACCCTCACAAGTGAATGGATAAACACGAACATTGTTGACAAAGCTTTGGTGTGGATTTAAGTCCAACCCTAATTCGATAAATATAAAATCACGGTCAAGCAAGGGCCGACCCGGGGTGGCTACCAATCAACTTGGAAAAAAATCAATCATTACATAAACAAATGGAAGGGCCACTGAAAACCTACCATGGAATATCCCAGATGAAACTCGAGCTCGAAGAGGCGACTACAAAATGAACATGCCCAAGCAACGAAAATCCAGACACCGGCACCCAACAATCCACACGCAAGCGGTTCAAGATCAATCTTCAAAGCTCAAATGAAAACTCTTAATCGCCAGAGCAATAAGCAAGTGAATAGATGAAATCAAAATGACGCTTAAAAGGTTTCAAATCCGCTCATATACGCGTCTGAGCAAAGGTACCTTGGTCATTAATGAACGACAAGACACATCTGAAAAATCTAGAAACTCGAGCCCAAGACAGAATTTCAGAAAATTCCCAGATACGCGGAAAATCCAGATGAACACAAATTCCGTGGAAATAGCAGAAACTGGGATTTTAATGAAGTTCGGGATTTTAGCACAGTCCGGGAAAATCCGCCAGAATTGGAAAATCCCGGATTCAGGCAGAAACCCAGATTCAGAAAATTTAGCGATGACCGGACAATGCACCAGAGCCCAGGAAAATCCGCCGGGGCTAGAAAATCCCGGAGTTAGGTGAAAACCCAGATTTTGCCTAAAACTCAATTTTAGCCAACTCAAGCCTTAGGACAAGATCAAAGCCAACAAGACCAACATGTCAAGACCTTAAAAGACAAGTCCAATAAACCCAAAGGTCAAAAGACACCAGAAAAGAGGGTCCCTACTCCAAGTGGGGCGTGTGTGAAAAACTACACAACACTATTCTTCTTTCTCAAGGGGCAACCTTTCTACCTCTATTTCGGTGTCCTTTGGCTGCTGGGCCAGTCCTTCTTGAAGATCATCATCAAAGGCTTGCACGATTACCTTGCCACCAATGTTATCTTCCTCGTCCCCGCTCTTCGAGGAACTAGTTCCCTCTTCCTCATAAGCTACCTTGTCAATAGTTCGGTGTTCGTACTCTGGGTGTTCGTGGTATTCATCGGTTTCCTCCTCAAAGGGCCTCGAGGCTTCCCACTCTCGTTCTTCCCACTCCTTAGAGATTGGAATGGTGGCTTCCTTAGTCGGTGGCCCTATCGGCAGTTGTGAAGGCTGAGCAGTAGCGAGGACTTGTGCAAGGGCTGCTTGAAGAGTGGGATCCATTAGGATCTGAGAGAGCTCAGGGGGAAGGTTCTGCATATGTCTCAAGAGAGCCTCAGGCATGGCAAAAGTGGGAATAGGAGCTATTACTGTCACTAGAGGGAGCGATGTGGTTGGTGACATGGCAACAGAGGAAGGGGGAGTAGTCATGGTAGAGGAGGAGTCAATTACAATCACAGGCTTGGTCGGGGGTGAAGGGGCAAGATGGACAGAGATGTCCATCGCCGGTGGGGATGTGGCAATCATGGCTAGAGAGGTAGGTGGGGGACCCAAAGCATGGAGAGCCAGGACAGGTTTGATTCGATCAGTGTCTTTGGCTTCCTCTTCCCGGACTAATGGTTGCTCTGTGGTGCCTTCCATTTGCTTTAGTCTCTTGGAGGGTGAGCCCCCTGAATCCTTCCTTGTATAGACCTTGGGGTCAAGAGACTGCCCTGTTTCTGTCTCTTTTCTCTTCTTGGATCTGGTGACCGGAGGAGACTTGGATGTCCCGCCAGTTGAAGTGGTGGCAGTGGCATCCTCTATGGCACTTGGCTCAATTTTGAGCCCTTCATAAGTCAAAATCACCTCCTGTTGTTTTAATTGGGCTATCCATCCATCAACCCACTCTTTAGTACGAGCCAAGATTGGCTGGGTTATAGTGTCGAGGTCATCGACCTCTTCCTCATCCCAGTCTATTGTTGGTATTAGCAGATTGGCAACTACAGGGTACCTGGGGTGCATTATGGTGGCCTCATCTTCTTTGACCTGGTCCGGTATGGGGAATGGCTGCACCTTCCTTACAAACTGCGTAGTCATTCGTATATAGTGCCTTACGCGTACCTCTTTATCATCTTGGAAATCTCCCCAGAAGTCTTCAATGTGGTGGAGATGAGCGAATCACAACCCTAGCGCTTTTTTGACGTGACCATACGGGTCTATCCGCGGGCGAGCAGTGTGTAGGTAGAAATGGTAATCTTTTAGTTCTTTCTCGGAGTTACCGGCACACTAGGAAGTTTGCAGTCTATACATGCCCTAGCCGAGAGTCATGGGATAAGAGATCCCTGTTATGTGTTTTCCACTGAAGATTTCCTGTATGTGTTGGAGTTGCCGAGAAAGATCCAGTAAGATGATTCGGTCGTTGGGGTATCGAGGAAACCTATTTGGCCTTTTAGTGAAGCCCTAGGCATAGATGTATGTGAACTTCAGGTACTAAATGAAGAGGAAGGCATACTGCTTCAAAAATGACCTAGCACTGTGGGAAACCCTCCTTTCGAAATCCCCGACAATCATTCTGACAATATGGCCAATGAAGGCGTCATTCACTCTGCAATACTCCCTCTTGAAGTTTTTGTACTGGAGCTGGGGGTATATGTCATAGACCTTGAGTTTTCGACCCTGCTCTCGATCGGGTGCCACAAATAACCTGTTGTATTGTCTCCGATCTGCCAAGGAGTATACGAGGTATGAAGTCATATAGAACTTGGAGCTTTTCTTCATGTTGAGGAACTGCTCATGAAAGTAGTTGCTAATTATTCCTCCCCAATAAAATGAAGTCTTTGTGGTGACGTCCTCATTCCCCCAAAGGATCTGCTCGACGAAGTACACCATCCATTCTTGAAAGAAGGTGGCTGTAGGAAGACCCATGGCCCTGCTTAACATGGTGACCAAGTTGTGATAATCCTCATAGAAGTCATTGCAAAAGAGTTCGTGCAGAACCTTCGCAGCACTGCCCCGCCTTTCCTTAAGCCAAAGCTGATTTATTGACTTCATACAGCCTATCAAATTATCGTCCCATGCTGCCTGACATTCTTCTATGGTGGGGACTTCCATCTCTTGGAAAGTGGGGATGTGGAAAGTATTCATGATCCCTTCAGCCGACATGTCCGTGAGGACGTTGCCCTCTCTATCAATGATTGTCCTTGTGTCGGGTTGATATGCCTCCCGACAAGCCATGACCAACTCGGGGGCCATGAGGGATGCAGAGAATCCAGTAGCCTTTGCTATTCTGCTTTGCCTTATCAATCTTGCATTCTTGGTCGTTGGATTGACCCTGACCCTTTGTGTGAATTCGTCAATATTGACGTGGCCAATGTTAGTATTGGTGATCTCCTTCCAATCTGTGGTGACCTTCGAGTGTAGAGGCTCACCCTAAAACTGGTATTTCATTTGGTCTTTGTCCTCCTTCCCTCGAGGAGTCTTTCCTAACTTCTTCCCTTTGTCCTTCTCAACGGGTGCCCCTGAAGGTCCTGCACCTGATTCCATATATTCTGCAAGCAAAGGCGTAGTCAACGTAATTGATCATGAAAGCATTCACATTAGTTGAAATCCCAAAGATGAAATCCATTTTAAATATTCTATCAAGCATAACATGAACTTTATCTCCTGATGTCACTGATCTTTTTATTAAGGGAATTTGGACGGTTTGGGCCCGGAGGGTCGGACTTCCCTGGCAGGAATGTCATTTTGGAAAGGCAAATAGGGCGTAGGGCTTCGAGAGATTTTCTCTGATCGAATTTTGATAATTTGAAAGGTTCGTAATGAAGAAGACCAAGATTAAGCATGTGGGTCAAGATCAGATTTTAGATTGGGCTCATTTGGATCAATCCTAGAGAATCTGGAGGTACCAAGTCAGACAGCTGTCAGGAGATGGCTGTTTGGGAATGGCAGATCATAAATGGAATTTTGGAGGCATAACTCTGAGATCCGAGGTTTAGTGGGTTGCAGGGTGGTCAGAAGATTGATTTCCCATTTGAGCGCCCAAGCCTAAGGCACTGGGAAGCTGTTAATCTTTTTCCGTTTGGAATGACTATCGTTGGGGGGAAGTTCGGAGGTGGTGGCCCAACGGTCGGGAGGGCGAAGCCCAGAGCTCGGAGGGGTAGGCAAGATTTTCCCCTCAGAACGGAAGATGAGGAAAGGACCCCCGAATGGCGGAGCCCGGAAGTCGAACGGACGCCGAGCATGGATGACTTGGTTCTACCGTATGAATATTTCATCTGTAATTTTCTATATTGCCCCTTTGAATCAATCGAGTTATGCATTTTCATGTCTGGGTCCATATCGGCATAGGTCCATGACTGTCCTCCCGACACCCATGTTGTTTTATTCTAACATTTGCATGCTACAAGTTTATCAGCATAACTCCCTTGATGTCTCGACGATCACAAGTCTTGTGCATTCACCTATTGGTAGAGGTTTCATTGTCAGGGCTATGTCTTATTGAACTCAGTTCGTCTCCCCGACTTGTGCATATGGGTCCTTGGTGAGAGTTGGGTTATCGGAAATTGTCATGGCGATTTCGTTTTGTCACACTGACCGACATGTAAGGGATGCATATCGGGAGGAGTCATTACTATTGTTGTAAGGTCTTGGCGAGAGACCCTCGGTCTCGCCGACCTTACACATGGATTCCATTTGAATATACTTCCAATGAGACTATGGTGGATTCTATTGGCATAAAGTTTGTGGTGTCTCACCGAATGACATTCGGGTTTCGTTTCGGCCAAGCATGAGTTTGCAGTAGGAGGTCATAACGAAAAGGTCAGGTTTTGCCGACAGGTAATGATGGCTTTCGGTGTGAGATCTTCTTTCTCTTGGCGAACAAAGGGCTAGCTCGGGGTGGCTTTTGATAAAACAAGAGTACTCTACATGAGGTTTCCCCGACATCATTATGTCTCGCCGATATCATGATGAGGTCTCTGTTGGTAAGAAAGCCAAAATGTCTTGACGAAAGTAAATAAAACAAAACATAACTGCTCGGTGTAGCTTATTCGTTTCAGTGTATAGTCTTGGTGAGGTGCTCGGGGTCTCATTGAATGGAATGATGAAGTCACCCTGTCAGCATGATAATGGGGTTGTTACAGCGACATGTGAATAAGTGGGTGCCCTCGGTGAAACATTGTATGATTGATATAGGGTCTCCCCGATATCTGAAAGCTATAGCGAAGCGGGTAAAGAGGATTATGCATCTCGGTGAGAGTCTTCTTTTGTCATTGTGAAAATCTATCTTGGAGAAATGTCTCACCAACATTCAAATGTTCTGCCGACTATCAAGGTGTGGACTGGGCCTGGAGATGGCGTCGACCGTCGGATTTTCTCATCCCGTGTTCGCGGAAATGGAAAAGCCGAAGCCCGACGAATGGAAGGCTGGGGGGATTTCTTTTTGAAATGGCAATCGTGGGACAGAGCTCCGGAGGGCGGAGCCCGATACGGTCAAGGTCGTTCAAGGTTCAACAGAATTTTCCAAATGACGAAAGGAAGCCCGGGACCTGGGCGAAAAAAGGATGTCATGCACTCGCCAAAAGAAAATAATATCGCCACAATGTCCTGGCGAAGGCATAATTTCTTGCCGAAGATGATGGGTCTTAGGGCAGCGCAGAGGGAGCCCTTAGCATAGGATTCTAAGTTGGGGAAAGGTCTTGCCAACTGAGCGAAGTTATGCCGAGAGAGGGAGCCTTCGGCGAGAGATGAATGTCTCCTCGATGGAGGACGAGGGGGAGAATCTCGGGAGCAGAATCCCAGATACCCGGGCCCAAGAGACCCAAAAGCTATTTGGTCATCTGTTTTGCTAAGTCATCACCGGCAAGGGCAGCATCCAGGCCCGAGGGTCACGAATGCCCCTGCAAAGAACGGCCGCGCGGAGATAAAGCTCTGAATTGGTCAAGAGGATGCTGCGTTGGTTTACTCAACTTTCAATGACATGGGTTTTGTTCATGGTGCCATATTTTATCGTTTGCATTCCGTTTTGATGCTTGTTATTCATTTAAATCCTTAGAAATCATGAAAACAATGTTTGGGAGGGTGAATGGAGAACCTACCTTGAACACTTGATGAGGGGAGGTGTGGGATCCACTTACGATCGATGAGATGATGGTGAGAGTGATGAGCTTGAAGGTCTCGAAGACGGTGGGCTCCTCTAGCAGGCTCTGATCACTTTCTATAGCTCTGTCAAGTGAAAATGACAGGAATTAACCTTCTATTTATACCCCCAATCACCATTAATGGCCTCACTAAATGCAGGTATAGTGAGGCAAGGAAGTTGGTGAATTTGAATTCACCGATGGCGGCAGGAGACCTAGGGTCTGGCAACCGGGAGGGCGCAGGACGACGACCGTTTGATAAGTTCCTCTTGGATATTCATCGGCGGCAAAGGGGAGGTCGGGGTCTAGAAGGCGAAACTCTTCCAGAGGTTCGCCGTGAGGAACAACAAAACACTCACAGAACCCCGGGAGCGGAACTCTGGAGTCCCAGGCCCGGAGGCTTTGGCAGTCGTCAAGATTTTCATGGTTTTAACAGACGAAAAATAGGGGTCTAGGAGGACGCGACCCGATCGCCGTTGGGGACGGCGGGCGCAATGGGGAAACCTAACAAGGGAAACCCGAACGGCCGGACCCTTGGCAGGGGCAGACTGCCAGAGAGACTTCGCGAAGCACCAGAACTTGAAAAAATTAAAAGGGGAAGGTACGATCAACTTATGGTGAGACTTTGAAGCAACATTGACCATCCAGGGCACCAAAAAATGAGGCATGCAAAACGAGGCAGCGACAAAAATGACCTGACAAGGCAAAAGAAAAGAGGGTCCCCATTCGAAATGGGGCATGTGTGTCGAGGGCACAACATTAACCATAGATAAATCCATCATCACTAAAGGACTAGTTAAAATCTACAAGGACCACAAGGACAATAATTACCAATTCAATGATAAATCTTATTTTTTGTCTAAAACAAGAATGATGTTAATTATGGTGGAGAATATACCTATAAAATATTATAATTTTTTCCAATCCACTATACTTGTTGATGTCTACAAATCATACAAAATTGTATGTATATTATGAATTCTGTATGACCATACAAATTGTACATAATTTTACCTGTTAGATTTGCAAACCTTAGCAAAAAATGGTTAACATTTTCTAGTTGTCCAAATGTCAAGTATTTTATATGAAAATAGGGTTTTTTAGGATTTTTGGACTCAATGGCAAGGTCTATTTTTCCTCAATATGCACCAAGAAAATATCATTACTCGAATCACCCTTAAATTTGAAGAGTTTACATATTTAGAGCTCTAATACCATGTAGAAGTTGGTAGTGAATTCCAATAGCCTAGGATCACCTACAAAATAAAATATCCTTCCACAAGAGAGTGTGTCAAGAGATGACATACTTTCTTATGGTTGCAATAATGCTACAACTTGATCAATAATAGATCAATGGTTGTACATACCCCTATGATACATAGTGTAGATGAGACCTTGCTTATATAGGAAAGGTTGAGAGATAGGATTAGACAAGATCATGAAAAGTGTCTTAATCCTATGACATGAGACACAAAATTAAATGAAAAGACAAGATAAGATAAGATAAGATCACATGAAAACTAAGAAATATAGAACTATTCCTAGACCCCTAAGTAAAATTAACATGTGAACATGTGTGAATAGGACCTACTAGGTGAAATAGTTAGGTAAAACACTCTATTCATACCAAAATTTCTTGCCTCCATATCTTTGGCTACAAGTTTGTCTCCTTGCATACAATGTTTCCTTGTTTGTGTCATGTTGTTTTGTAAATGTTGTTGCATTAGTGTCATCATGATCTCTATTTGATCATGATGAAGAGTATTTATCTTGATCAATTTTTGCTCCCCATTTTTGGTCTACTTTAAGATACCTAAATTATCGATGTGCCTACAAGAGACACATGTCCCCAACTAGAGCCACTATTTGGACTCAAATTTGTAGTGCCATTTTTCCTGAGTCCCTTCCATTTCATGTGTTAGTCATATTTTGACCCATTTTGTAAGGCTATTCAAACTCACATACTAAAAACAATAATCCAAAAGCAAAGCATATTCCAAATAAGGAAAGTGATTTAAATATATTAAATAAAATATATTAAGAAATGCTCTAAGGCAAGTTACAATAGTGAAATACAATCACACACACCAATAGGGTGTTACCATACATCTGTTCCAATGTTACAAGAATAAGTTTACATCAATACATCAAATACATTGTGAAGATAAGTTACATTTACAGATTGGCTAAGCAATCCATACAAGAATAATACAAGAAGTATATCCATATAATAAAAGAATTTCTGTCCTCAATCACCATGACTCTGTTGGTCTTCCGTAAGTCGAGGCCAAGAGTGAGGTTAAGGCATATTTTCTGCCCAACCACGAAGTACAAAACTTCCCCGGGGTTTCTTCCTAACTTAAAGAAAGTACCGAACCTGCACAAGGAGCCTAGTAACCTAGAATGGTATAAGCAAGAAGGAATCTCTCGATGCGTTCCTAATGCCTATATGCAATTCCTAAACTAGAATAACATAATACTCGCATACAGGATGTGACATAGACATATATAATATAGAATCTAGGCTTTTCAAACCATCTATTTCATTGGTACAGTAGCTTGGCCAAGCAATAATAATAAAATGGTAATTTAAAAAAGGTAAATTACTGTCTCTGGGAGCCCACATTTGACATCCTGTCCCAAAAGTAATTTCATAGGAAAATTAAATAAAGCATCTCAAAGTATGTTTAAGTTTCAACCATTCCCTAACATTAAGTTCTTTTGGAAAACATATTTAAATTCCAAGTTTTCTATTTGGTTTGCATAAGATAATAATCCACAATTGAATTAATCCATTAGAAAATAATGTGTTCATAATTAATTTTACAACTCAATCCAATCATTTTACTTATATTCCATGTGAAAATAGCAATTATATGTACTTATATAGCTTTTCATTTGCATAGTAGATTCTATTAATCAATTTATAATTCAAATAAAAAATACAGAGTTATAATATTACATTCAAATTAAATACTTTCTAAATTAGATTTAAATACATATTCTTTTCAGAAATTAAGTCTTTCCCATTCGCATACAAGTATATATATATATATATATTCAGAAATAAACTATTTTATATCAGAAGCATTTTTCATATACAAAAGCATTTCATATACAATAGTTTTCATATCTCCATATTTATACACACACACACAGAGTTATTCAAAGAAATAAATGCAGTTACCAATAGTTTCCAATAGAATAAACAACAAATCATAATCCTAATGAAGATTCTAGGTTCATTAAATATGATAAGAGGTCGATGGCCTTATGGGGTGTGTTGCCTGTGGGGGCAACGCCCTCTCCATAGGTTGCGGCCTGTGGAGGTGCAGCTGCCTCCACAACGCAACCCTCCCAATCATACAAAACTTCACCTATTTCCTTAAAAAAAATTCCATGCATTGGATAATATAAACAGTGATTTCACTAATACTTGAATGATTTTGATCCCATATTATTGTTTAATCCCTTTCAATCTTTATATACAATAGTATTATATAATTATATATATATTCAGCATAGTATTATATATATAATTATATAATATTATTGTATTCTAATCCAGTGAACACATCGGTATAGTAAATTATTTAGAAAGCAATTTGTAATTTTTGTTCAGTATATAAAATATTCCATACAAAATTTATAGTAGTAACGTAAACATATATAATATTATATAAAACCTGGTAAACACTTTCCTAATTTGGCTCCCTCTTGTTCTCCTTCTCTTTCCATTGTTCTTCTTCTAATTTTCCACTATTCCCTATTCTACTGTGAGTTATTGTTTTTGCAGAATGAAAGATACAAAAAATGAATATAGTCTATTGAATGAATCTTTTGGTTGCAAGAATAAGAGTTTTTATTATCATTTATTATTTTTTTCTCTTTTTCCCATCTTTTTTTTGCTTTGTTTTTTTGTTTTGTTCTAAATTTAACTTCTTTTCTCCAATTTTTCTACTTTTCTAATGTTTTCTACCTCATTGATTTGTTTTCAAAAATCTTCCCATCTTTTCCAAGTTTTATTTCAAGTTTATCTAATAAATCTAATTTTTAAAAGAAAACATGATTTATTTGCCATGAAACACAATTATCCTCAAAGAATAAATAAATATCATTTAATCTTTAAATGAAATCAATTATTTAAATAAAATAAAACTATTTCTTTTATTTCTATGTACTTTTAATTGACCACCAATTAATTTAAATAACTAACTATAAAGTACGAAACAATATAAAATGATTAACTAAATGAAATTCTAAATGCAACTATATGTTTATTGAGTGTTCATGTGTGTGCAAGAGAAACCATTCCATCTTAACCCTGCTAGGTAGCTAGCCTCCTCTACCTTAACCACACCCTTGGTCTTCAACAACCTGCAACTCATGTAAACTCAGGCACCCATTAATAGATTAGTATCCAAGAAAATATAAATCGAAGCAATATAATTCATCATTCCAAAATAATGTTCACTATATTGCATCATTTCAAAATAAATAATATTCATTGCATTTCAATAAATTAAACATTCACTTATTTCACCTTTCAAATAACATAACATTTATTCTACCATGCACACAATTATTCATTTATCAATTCCACATAAAGTAAATGCAAGCAACATCAAAGTCTGAGACGTAACACATTTTTCAATAGCCGATTCAAGAGATCTTAAATATGCCCCTATATCCAAAATATGTCTCTTTCTATTGTATTTTTTGGCCTTTATACTTTAGTTAATCATATAAGTTGTCAAAATCTAAAATTGTCTAAGTATTTAACTTTGTGCTTTTATTGTGAAGTTTGGGAAGTTTGTGAGTTCATGAACCTCCAAAAACCATGAAAAATGAATGAGTGAAGGTCATCAAGTTATGAATGTTGCCAAGTTTGCTAGTTCATGAACTTGGTGAAATGTTAATAATTTATAAATATTGATAGGTTCATAAGTTCAAGAATTTGTTGAAAATGTGACAAGGGGAAGGAATGAGTTCAAGCCCCAACAAGTTTCTAGGTTTATAAGATTTTTGAAAGGATGATGTGGTTAATAAGTTCATAAAAAGTGTGAAAGTTAGACATTGTTCACCACTTTGGTAAAAGTGCAAATGATTGAAGAAGGAAATAAATAAATATGTGAGGTTCTTGATGTTGGTAAGTTTACGAGTTCACAAACTTATGGAAAGTGTGATATTGGTTTGAAGTTTCTTCATTTCACTAAAAGTACGACATTATAAAGAGAAATAAAGAAAGAAAGAGTGAAAAGTGGCCAAGTTTTGAATGTTGGTAGGTTTGTGAACTTACTAAAAGTGAAACCTATTAAAATTATTTTAAATGTTGAGTGCCAAATGAAATTGGTACAATTTTTCCTCTATCCACTCCATCTACTCACCATTAATGTAGGCGGTACATATGGTTGGATACTACCACACACACAAAGTCAAATGGTTTTTGACCAACTTTGATGAATACATATGTCTTCTTACATTACAACCAAACATCAACTATGACTTTTTATCCTAAATACAAACATATAATTGATTCTAGCTACTTTTGATGCCTCTTAGCATTCCCTAGAATATCTCCTTTCTCCTAGGAATTATTGCATGTACTTCAACAATGCTGCATGTGCATCTACATTACCATACATCTCTAGGAACTACTCAAACAAATATATGATCTAATGAGTTCTTAACAAAATTCCTTATAGTTGTAACCATAGTAATATTGGACAAAGAAAAACTCCCATGCCAAACCACATGTAAAACTCATTATAAATTCTAACATAAATTTTTTTGTAGTTTTTTACTAGTATGTGATCAAACATTGTCAACATGAATTGAACAAGTTCACACATCTTCTCCCCAACAAATATTGACAAGTGAATAGCACACCAAAGTTCCAAAATTCTACCACATGTTATTTATTTCAATTTTTTTATAGTGTACACAAAGAATAATACTCATGTACATGATAATAGAACAAACCAATTACATCCCTATAGTAGAAAAAGATAGTAGTGCTAATAGGATTTTAAAAAAACTTAAAAATATTAAACCTAAATGGAAATTTTATCCACTTGAAAATCCCCTATCTCAACCATTTCATAAATAAAATGATATTTCACATCTACTTGTTTAGTTCTAGCATGGGAAACAAGACATCTAGCTAGAAAATAATATTAGTGTAAATAGTGTCATTATTCACCTTATTAGCTAATCACCTTTCTAGGATTGACCTATTCACACCTAGCTTAAGTTTACTTAGGCTATTTCATACTTTTGTCTCACTTCATATGGTTGAGACATGTGTCCTCATCATTCGAGACACCTATTGATACTTGCTCACACACTTGTCAAGTAAGCTCACAAGTGTTTCATCTTTGGAAGGGTAGTTAGTCATTGTCTCCTACCTTCCCATCTCATCCACCTTGCCCATATATGCAAGGTTACTCATTATATTTACAAAATCTCATTTGTATATTGATAGACATAATATTATACTCATATTTTTTTCACTTATGGAAGGTTTTTTCATGCTTTCAAATCTTGGTATTCTCCAACATGGTATTAGAGCTATGAGAGGACGTTCCTTCCTACATCAAGGTGACTCCCACACATATCCCTATCAACGAAGCATCGTGGAGCTAAACATACACCACCATTGCATCTAGAAGGCTTGAGAAATGAAGAAATGCCTTTTGTTTTGTTAAATTTGGTAATTTTCATTTTTTGTATTTTTTTTTGTTATTGAACAAAAGTTGTAAAAAAAATCCACCCTCTGCTAATCTATCCATTTTGATTAAAAAAAAGTTTTTTTCTAGAAAATTTAGATTATATAGCCTATTTTAAGGTATGGAAAAGTTGTGAAGGTACCACTATTGCCATAGTTGTTACTGCACCTATCCCAAGTTCCATTTTTAACAGCTCGAGCTCTTCTCGATTTAGTTGTTCCTATGGTTTGAGTCTATATCTCCCATTGTCTTGTTGATTTGTGGCAAGTTGATTTAATCTTTGGGTGAGTGTGGTTTTGCATCAAATCACACACTTGGCATGGAATAGGTGTGATCTAAAATTTCACCAGGTGCAATCTATGGTTTAAAGGCAATGCTTTCTGTGAAAGGTGTGATCTGGCTTGTGTGAGGTGTTCAAAGATATGTAATGGTTTTTTGTCGATTCTATCAACTTCACACATAAGCTCCAACACAATGACTCCATTTGCTATTTCTTAGTGAAAACCTCCCTTAGGCTCTACTTAGTGTTTCAATTCTACCCTACATGTGGTGTTGATAGTTCAAGCCTCCAAGAGACTTGTCCAACAACAACTAATTCTCGCTTGATTTGAAACTAGGTGATATACAAGTTGTAATTCATGTTTGCATTCATTTGAAACTGCCAACTTTCTTCAATCATCAAGTTAACCATCTGGGTACCTTTAAAGCTTGTAAAGGTTTTTCTTTTTTTTGTTTTGTTATATCTTGCAAATAGAGAGTCAAATTTTGAAGTGTGAATAGTTGAAAAAAATCGCTTTTTATAATGAACACTTTATCATTAAGATAATTTAGATTTTTTTTTTTTTTTAATGCATTTATTCCCTTCAAAGTCACTATTGTAAGTGAATTTTGACAGGGCATAACTTTCACTCTGATTAGTAAAATTTCATAATTTTTTTTTTGATTTCTATCATAAATTCATAAGGAATTTGATTTTGCATGTAAAATTAAGATTTGGATTGCCAAATTTTCTAGAAATTGTAAAATAATCATGCATTATAAATGGTCGATTTGGCATCTAATTTTTACACTAGTTGTAATTCTCTTGCACACTGTTCTAGGGGGGCTACAATCAACAATAATCATTTTGGGGGGCTCTTTGAATCAAGGGGGTAAATCTAGGTGCGTTTGTTTTTGAGTTTTTTGGTTCATGTGATCATGTCTCTCACACTAAATCACTTTTATTTGAGTATTCTTCGTGATCATACTAATAAATGAAAAAACAAATGTGGATATTGTGGAAAGAAAAGATATATAATGTAAAAATGTCAATTTTTTAGAATTAAGGAAATGGAGTAAATTCTTCTTAATCATGGTATTGCCTTACCTGATCCTCTAGTTCCAACACATGCAGAAAGATCAATTAATCTCAATAAGATATCTTGTGAGACACCATCATTTGGGATGAACAATCTAGTCTAATGGCTTGCATTGATATATCATCTCCCATATCACTTGTTGCTAAATCTAAATCTAGTGTTGACTCATCCAGGAGTTTCAATGATTATTTACATAAGGATATTGTTATCATCATTCTAGATCCACCACATTGGGATACATATCTACTAGATATCACATCTTTGTTTTTAGAATCTCATATTACAGACTTGGATGAGACTATTGAGGACATTCATCTCTTCTTTGATGTTATTTTTGATGAATTTGCATTACCATTGCCATCTTTAGATATTACTCTTGCATTACCTACATTAGCTTCTATCATGATAGATTGTGCAAATATTTATGAGTTGACGTATCTAACTCAATTATCATTTATATTTTCATCATCTATAGTAGTACTAGATTCTCATCAGTCCAATTATAACCATACACACATGGTCCTTGTTCTTGAATATTATATGGTACTTGATCCATCTTATAAACATCCATCACACATCAACATTAGCTTTGAGATCTTGAGCATCATTTGAAGGAATCATTAGCATAATTTCAATCTTTGGATCATGTGCATAATTCAAAGACTTTCATCTTACTTCTTGCATATTCCTATCTGAAAATGGGAAGCCATATTGCACACATTTGTGGTGTTGTTTCTTCCTACTTAGGGGATAAATATTGTTCAATGATTGTGGATCATCTTTAGCATCCAATGTCGAGAATCTACTAGCATTACATGCATTATTTTGAGAGGAGGCTACATGGTTTCTCTTCTCCTATTAGTTTTGGGAGGAAGCATTTCCTCACATGGAGTTCATTACTTCACATTTTTTGGGGGGTCACATAGAAATTATCTCTTTTCTCTCTTATGGGGAGAACATTCATTGTACATTGTGCTAGAAGTAGTCCTTAGGAGGTAATCATGAGTCCTTCTTATATCTTCTTCGCTTGTACACACATTTTATTTCATTGCATCATTTCTTTTTTGGAGAGGGGTTTTTATTTCCCATTGGGTTTTTCTCCTTTACTACACTTTGTGAGAAATTTGTACATGAGTACCTAACATGTCCTAGCAAAAAAAACTCATTATTAACTTGCATACATTACTCACTAAGTTGCACTTAATGAGGAGCATTAGTGTAAATAGTGTCATTATCCACCTAGTTAGCTAATCACCTTTCTATGATTGACATATTCACACCTAGCTTAAGTTTACTTAGGCTATTTCATACTTTTGTCTCACTTCATATGGTTGAGACATGTGTCCTCATCACTTGAGACACCTATTAAAACTTTCTCACACACTTGTCAAGTGAGCTCACAAGTGTTCCATCTTTGGAGGAATAGTTAGTCATTATCTCCAACCTTCTCACATCATTCACCTTGCCTATATATGCAAGGTTCCTCATTGTATTTACACACTCTCATTTGTATATTTATAGACATACTATTGTTCTCATATTTTGTTCACTTGTGGAAGGTTGTTTTATGCTTTAAGATCTTGGAATTCTCCAACAAATAGCAATTTGACTATCACAATTCAACACTACATGTATTTTAAAACCGAAATGGCTACAAAGTCTTTGTAACCAAATAACATCCTTACAAGAATGTTTTGCAACCATGTAATCTATTTTAGTTTTAAACAATTCAAATATTAATTGTTGCTTACTCATCTACTCCTCCAAATAGAGTAAGGAAATAATCACTACTTAACCTTAAATTAGCTAAACCTATAGCCTAATTACAATTAAAAAACATCTATATGTTCAACAAATTTGAAGTTCATAATTGTAAAGAATTAAGAAAACACAAAAAATACTCTAGAGCTAGTTTTAGGTACCTAAAAAATATTTTCACCTAAGTCCAATGTTCTCTTCCGATTTGACATGAACCTACTTAGAACTCCCCTTACTCAAGCAATATTTTTTTGTGTACAAACCATTGCATACATAAGGATTCCTACCATACTTTCACATGGAACATTGTACATGTCCTATAAATATTTCACAACTTAGGACATTGTTCTAAAATCAACTTAATTCATATCAATAAATGAAAGCTTACAATATTACTGTTGTGTATTTCAAACCATTAGAAATCACTTTCATGATACTTCCTCTAGCCCAACCATAATTTTTCACTAGCCTTATCTTTTTAATATCCATACCAAGTATGAATTCACCTAGACATTTCATATCAAACCTAGTACTAAACAACTAGGCTTTGAGTTCCTTAATAACATCTTATTTTTCACAATTATAATAATGTAATAAACATATAAAATAATGATTAATACATGATCACTAATTTGTTTGTAGTACAAAGTAATTGTCATTACTCTTTTCAAAACCTACTTTTAATGCATATTAATCAAAATTTTGATAGTACATGTGGTGACTAATTCAACCCACATAGAGATATTTCTAGTTAATAAACCAACTATTCTTTTCTCTCCACCTTGAATTATTACCCATTTGACTAATATAAATTTTCTCTTTTAAATCTCTATGCAATAATGTAGTCTCTATATACATATACTCTACTTCAAATAATGTGTTGTAACTATAAATACCAAAATTATAGTGGAACTATAATTAGATAGAGAAGAAATAATCTCATCAAAGTCCGTTCCCTCAATCTTGGAATACTCCTAAGTTATGACAAACCTTGCCTTGTACCTCACCAATTTACCATCTACTTTAAATTTATTCTTAAATATCAACTTATGAATCTAATGAAATTCATTCTATCAATTATATCAATTAAGTCTCAAGTTTTACACTATTACAATTCCAATATCGCTTCTTTCATGAAATTTCTTAGACTTTATCTCCTTATAAAAGAGATATTCTCTTATAGACTTTGGTTCATATTTAGTATAAATTAGAGAAAAAATACAATAAAAATTTAGTGGAATACACCTTTAATGAAAAATTCTAGCACATTGTAGACTAAACTTCTCATAGTTATTTGTGGGGACCTTTCCACATTTTTATTCCATTATTTATCAAAATTTGTGCCAGATGTGCCTAAATCCTCTCTATCCACATTGCCATGTCCACTTGTTTGTTCATTTATAGATGCATCTAGCTACTCTAATTTGCATTCAGCATGCATCTTTTCACTCTCAATTACCATTGGTTTTTTCTTTCTAGATAAAAGTCTAAGTTCCTTGAATATGACATCCCTTGAATATGACATCTCTTAAATAGAAAACCTTTAGTATCACCAGATTATATATATTTTTAGCCTTTCATTCTCACCATGCCTAATGAAAGTATACTTTTTAGATTTGAAATTCAAATCAAAACATTTTTCTTTGGCACATGAATTATATTTATATCCAAGTACTCCCAAATGTGTTACAAAAAGATTCTAACTTTTCTACATCCCATATGGTGTCTTCTCCTCAAGTATCAAAAATGAAAGATCTAATTTTCTAACAATATTAATTTCCTCCAACCAAAAATTATATCCTAGATCAAAATTCCTTAACAAACTTCTATCTTGATAAAACAAGGTTATATTTAACATTTCAAACACTCCATTTTTTTGTGGTGTGTAGTATTTTTTCCATTTCCAAATAATACCAATGTACTTCTCAAATGCCCCAATCTCTTTATAGAAAAAATACCCACCTTTATTTGACCTTAAAACTTTATTTTTCTTACTAGTGATTTAAATTCTTTAAACTTGTATCAAACAAATATGATACACTAGTTACCAAAAATCCAAGCCAAAGGAAAGGAAACCTGCAAGGGTTGTGCCCCTGGAAAACACCTTAGAGATAGGTCCCTTGGAAAACACCATAGAGATAGGTTTCCTAGAGGTACATTTATGATAAAGTTGACCATTGGAGCTTATTTATTTAGATCTATGTGTTTCCATGTCCAAAGCATGTGTACATATGAAACATTACATTACATTCATTGATGATCTTACTAGGGTTTTTCTTTTTTTTTTGAAGCCTTCAATTTTTTCAAGGATATGGTAGAAAATAAAGTAAAAATACCAAGAAGCCTCAATAGATCAGGTCTCACGTCCACTAAGCAAGATTAAGTAGTGCAAAGAGCATAGCTTGAATCTAATTAAGCAATGGATTAAAATACCTCCTTAGAAAATAAACATTAAATCAGTTTATAGTGTCTGCTGATTTCAGAGGTGGACAACATCAATCTAGTCCATTATCTGAAAAATTATAGAGTTCAGAGACTAAGAAAATGAATAGAGTATGTCAGCACTCAATAAAATTATAAACTAGGGACTAGTGCAATATGCATAAATGAAATTCCATGCAAAGTTCAACAAAATATTCACATTAATATATAGTGACCAAGAAGCCTCTTTCTAATAAGTAAATATGATATTGTATTATATTAAACCAAAGCAGTTACGAAAAAAAATAGACCATGTATCAGTGAGTGCTCCAAATTTGCTGGAGTATGTAGTGGTTGTAGCAAAATTTTAGTACAAATACTATTTTGTACAATCTGGTTACAACAATTAAAAACGAACCTAAAAATTGGTCTATGTCAAACCATTCATCATCACCGACAGTTATACTCTTTGTCTCTACTTCGTTATTATGCTGACTGTCCAGCACATCCAATACATAACTGGAATGATTGAGAGATCTGCATCAACTGATACATGGTCCTGTGTTGTAGCTATAGTCCTGCCAAAAGATGCAAGCACAAATTTGTAAAATACAAATCTTTTAGGCATGAAAGAATACAATCTTCTAGGCTGTAAAAGTTCATACCACAATTTAGGCATTGTGTATCTATGATTTAAGAAACTATTATTTAACTTCATCTTGTTGTTTACAATTTTGTAACTAAAACAAAGTTCCAACACCAGAGTTTATCAGTGTCATCTGATATACTCAGTTGTTATTGGGACAATCTTTTCAATGTTTTCTAGTTGAAGTAGGCAATTATCCTACAACTGCAGCTAAAACCAACTAGATAAATCTGACCACTTGATAAAAACCAGTTGGATAAATCTAAGCATGCACCCTAAACCCTGCCTGACACATCTCTGGTGCAGGAGACACATTCAGAGGTACTATACCACATATATTGTAAAATACAATGCTTGCATATTACCCTGTTTTTGCAAGAAATTTGTTCGCTTCATCCCATCTGGACATGGTAAGACAACCCTTTGAGAATCCAAACATGAGAAATATTCTGGATAAAAGGATGGCAAGGCTGTGATAGGGGCGCAATATCATATAATAGTTTCTCTTGCAATGTTCCGCCTAGCCTAACTTTGAGCGGAGCAAAAGCTGCACAAACACCATGATTTGACAATGGCTGAGACTACTTTGTAAACAACATATGTCTACCCAGTTAAATCCAAAATGATAAAGAAATGTAAATCCCTCTCTTCCCCATGTCTTGAAAAGGCATCATTTTCTACAATGTATTGTTTGTGCAAATTCTCACAGCCACAAACACTATAGAAGATAATGTAAAGATCTGTAATCCTTGTAATCCCAAAATGCAAGGAGGTGCAAGTGCATACATTGTATGGCTTTTACAGAACTTGGATTTTAAAGATCCTGAAAACAATAATACTTTCTTCTGTTCCAAAAGAATATTTCTACCAAACAAAGGTGACTGATGGAACATCATCTTTTAGTCACTCTACAGTTCACGTTTAATCTTTTGTGTGTAATTTCTTGAACAATTTGATGTGTATAGAAAATTGCTTGCAGGAAGCACCATGAAACTTTTCTGGGTTCAAACGATTGTAGATTTATTGTATTAGCCAGTGGAATATGAAACAACATCTCACCTTTTCCCTGATTCTAATTTAGTTTATGATAGATGGAATATATTTTTGGCCCTCTTGAATTCCTTTTTGATGGGTGATTTATATATTTTTTATGAGGAACTACTTAAACTGTGCTACAGGGTGGTTCTAAAGATGGCATTACAGAGAGTGAGACTATGAAAGCTGCATTGAATAGGAAGACTAACCGCTAAAGGAGAAACCGCACATGGGAGCTAAGTCCTGATATCAGTCACCTCATCCTACTAAAATCTAAACTTAACCAGCTCAATTTATATAGCTCAGGATACAAAACATTCTAAAGGAAGAATGATTTGTAACTAAAGAATTAAATATTCAAGAATATCCTCAAGTCATATGCATACACATTAATGAATGTACCCGTAACACCTTGTCAAATTTCTCATGCTTTAACCATTATTAAATTACAAGTTACAATAAGATACTATATATAAGTGTTTTCATGATTATCGAACTCCAAATTAAAAAGGCTCTTGAGAAATGGATTAAAAGTGTTTAAATCAGAGACTCCTTCTCTAGCTGTTAAGCTATCCCCTTGATTTGCAAAGTTGGCCATTAGATACAGAGGATATCATAAATAGTCTGTACTCCTGCAGGGCCTCATGATGTCTTGACCCTAATGGAAGAGCTTTACTCTGAAGAAGCAGTTGAAACTAAATCAAGTTAAGCTCGAGAAATGGGTAATGCTTGAACTGTAATGAAGAGTTTACCAAAAGACATAATCACAAAAACTGTCAGTAGCTTAGAGACAGAGATCTCACAAATACAATAAGAGGTCCTAAATTTTAGTCTTAACAATACCATTAAACCAAATGAGACCTCACAAATACAATAACAGGCCCTAAATTTTAGTCTTAACAATTTCATTAAACCGCATGGGTATTCCAAGAAAATCAGTGACAACCAGCAAGAAATCAAAACTGCAAACATCCTCACCAAATAAGGTCAGGTCTCCATCTTGAAGTGCAGGTATCTGTCCAAAAGGCTGCACAGATCAAAAGAACAAATAAAACCAGTGTCAAAAAAACTTTCTATTTGCACATAAATCTTTAAGATTCATAAGCCTTATACTAAATGCAATTGGAATCACATATAAACCAAAAACAACTTACATTGAGATCCAGATGAGGTTATTGTTTGTGGGCCCCTGCCACGAGACTAACAGGGACGAGCTCATACTCGACCTCCTTTTCATGGCAGCATGCCAACAGGCTGGTTGTGCTTTTTTCTGCCCTGAAGAGAAGATTGCAATGAAATAGCCCTTTGGCATCCTGAAGATGCCCACTTAACCTGCCAGCTGCCAGTTCTGTACCCAGGTTCTGAGAGTTTTGGGACCTGATAAGACTCCCATAAGCCTGGTATCGTCTTCTCTTGGAACACTTGCAACTCTTATTTTCTATCAGTATCCATAGAGAAATTGACCCAAAAAGGGTCGTAAAAACCATTTTGGATGGAAAAGATGGCCTGATGACTGCCTTCGTTGCATTGTGTTGGATTGAATTGCAGCAAGCCATCCTTCCAGACTTTGGTCATTTCCTTGGAGAAAGTCCATCTCAAGTTTAATTGGACAGGTGTACAGAGGGAGATTTTGAGAAGGCAGCTGACCTCTCAATGCGGGTGATCTCACAACCAATCAACCTTTGGCTGCTAGGGGCAGAAGATTATTTTATTGAAACGAACAAGATTGGAGAAACAATAATAAAATAGTTAAAAATAAATTTGGTTACCTTTGAAATGCAAAAGGTAGAATTGCAAACACACCACATAAAGCACAAGATCTGAGGCTGATCATAACATTAAATGCAAAAACTAATCATTTTCTATTCTGATTACATATATGTAAAAACAAGGGCAGGATACCACTCTGTTTTCGCATGCCTACCCACAATAACCAATAATGTCAAGAACAAACAATTAAAACTACAATAGTGAAGGGAAGAAACACTGCTTTGGATGTATCATGTATGGTTAAGCCATAAGCCTAAGAAGCTTTACCAGTGGGTACATAGGAGAGATAAGAAAATTGAGAGAGGTGAAGTCAATGCTTTGAAACAAGTTGTTCAGTCTTCCACTGAGTGGAGTACCTTGATTTCATGGATATGGTAGAAAATAAAGTAAAAATTACATAAAGTTTCTAAGATAAAATAGAGGTAAACTTTATATAATAGAATTTAATGAATTTTGTGGAAAGAATAGAATCAAGAGACAATTAAAAATATCTTATGTACCATAGAAAAATAGTTTGGTAGAAAAAATTAATAGAGCAATAATAGAATCAAGAAGAATCATGTTGGAGGAAAAAGTATGGACATCATGTTTTGGGTTGAAGTACTTAATGCTACTATTAATATCATGAATAGTGGCCCCACCGTGCAATAAAAGATAGGATGCTACATGAATCCTAGTATGAAAGAAAGCATATGGTGGTACACTTAAAGTTATTTGGTTGCTTAAATTATGTTCATACAGGTGATGAGTAAAAAAAAAAATGGGATGAAAGAGAGAAACATGAATATTTACAGATTACAATGTAAAAAGAAAAGTTTAGAGGTTTTATTCCCCTTAGAGAAGGTAAAGAATAATTTAATGAGATGTAGTATTTATTGAAGGATTCTATGAATAATTTAATGAGATGTAGTATTTATTGAAGGAGTCTATGAATATCACTTGAAGAAAGAAAAAGAAATATCAAGACAAGGAATACTTTGGGATCAAAAAGAAAAAAAAATGAAAGTTCAAAACTTACATCAAGTTCAAGAAATTTTGTTGTAAAAATTAAGGTCATTCAAAATCATCCTCTAAATCTAATATTAGTTAATATTTTTGAAAGAAGGCTCATAAGAAGATAAGATAGAGGAAAAAATAAAGATGATGAATTGGTCAATTATGCATTTTACTCAAATACTAAGGTAGAACCTACTGAGTTTGAAAATAAAAATAAAAATTAATGGATTATAGCACTGAAAGAAGAGATTGATGCTATTAAAAGAAATAAAACTTGGGATATTATAAAGCTACCAAAAGATAAGGAAGTGGTAGGAAAAAAAATGAGTTCAAAAGGTAAATTATAACAGAGACGGTACAATTGAAAGATACAAATCTAGACTATTTGCAAAATGGTATGCTCAAAAGTTTGCTCAAAGGTATGCAATATAATATGAAGAGACCTATACACTAATTTTGAAGTTCATGATAATATAAGATTGGTATTATCATTGGCAACACAAAAATGATGGAAAGTACACAAACTAGATGTGAAAAGTGCATTTTTGAATAGATACATTGAAGAGAAAGTATATGTAGATTATCCACAAGGAGTCAAAGAATAAGAGAAAGAAGGATATGCTTATAGGTTGACAAAAGAACAATATGGTTTGAAATAAGCACCAAGAGCATAAAATTCAAGAATTGATATGTGGTTCTTAGTAAATAAATATGTGAGAAGAAAGAATGAGCCTACACTATATGTCAACAAAGAAGGCAATGAACTATTTTATATTTTTCTATAGTTTGATGATCTAATCTATAAAGGGAGATGAAATATAATGAAGAAATAATTAAAAGAGGTAATGGTGAGAGAATTTTAAATGATTGATTTAGGACCGATGAAACATTTTCTAGCATGGAGTTATTACCAGTCTCATTGTAAGATATTTATTTATCAAGCTAAGTATATGAAAAATATGTTGAATAAGTTTAATATGCTAGATTAAAAAAGAGTTGATGTACCAATTACACATGGAGAAAAAAATGATGAAAGAAAATGGGAAACCAAAGGTAGATGAAAATAAATATATAAGTATTGTTGGGAACTTGATGTATTTGATAGCTACAAGGTGGGATATTATGTTTATAGTGTCATTGGTTTTAAGGTATATGAGTGAACTTTTAGAAATTCATTTACAAGAGAAAATGGATATTTAGGTAGGTATATAAAATGAACAAAGGATCATAGAATCTATTATTATTTAGTTAAAAATTAAAATTGTTTTGTTATTCAAATGCAAACCAAGTAAGATCATTAGATGATAGAAAGAGCACATGGGGAAATTATTTTACACTTGAAAGTGAATTTCTAACATGAATTTTAAAGAAGAAAAATGTAGTGCTATTATCAAGTACAAAAGCATAATTTGTTGTATTAACACTAGCATGTACACAAGTAGTTTTGTTAAGAATATTTTTGAAAAATCTAGGAGAATAATAAAGAAATCCTACAATGATATTTTATGCTCTAATGGTGGATAAATATGGTTTAGTAAAAATATAGTATTTCATGCAAGGAAAAAACACATAGAAGAATCATTATGTGAGAGAGTTGATACAAAAGAAAAAAAAAAAGGTTAAAATTTATTTTTGCAAGTTAGAGGAACAATTGACATATATAATGACTAAAGGGTTAGGAAAGATAATACATTTACTTTTGAAGAAAAAGCTATAGGTATATGGATTTAACATCAATGGGGAGGATGTAGGAAATAATAATGTCAAAAACAAAATGTTGATGAAGTTAAGATAATAAAATTAGCTGATGGTGACAAATTTAGGAGAAGCTAATGAGTTTAAATTATTGATGTTGAAGTTATTTCAGTTGCAAGAAAATATAGTAGACAACCCTTATTGAATATGCTCAAATTAGTTGTTGATGAAGATAGAGATGGTTGTTGTTGAAGACATATTCTAGAGTTAAGATAATAAAGTTAGTTGATGGTGACAAATTTAGGAGGAGCTAATGAGTTTAAATTATTGATGTTGTTGAAGTTATTTCAGTTGCAAGAAAATACAGTAGACAACCCTTATTGAATATGCTCAATTTAGTTGTTGATGAAGATAGAGATGGTTGTTGTTGAAGACATTTTCTTTTCTAGAATTCGAGACATAGCTAATAAGAGTCTTTTCTATTTTTGGCATGTTTTTTCTAGTAGTTTACATTTATTTTTTATGAGAATAAACTTAGGTCATTTATTTATTAATTAAATGTTATTTTAGAATAAATCCAAATTCTATTTTTAATGGCCATGATATGCTAATTTATTCTCATAAAATTCCAACCATATTAATTTTCTTTAAACTACTATGTAGAATACCAACAATCACACAATTAAAGCATTACCATACCCTAATGTTAGCATACCACACATTATACCAAACATAAATTCTCCACATGGATAATAACCATATATGATAAAATAATATTGCACATAAAAATTCAAATGGTTGTTAACCAACTCCCCTAAATGTATAAATATATCCCTACACTCAAACCAAACACCATGTATGTCTTGTGACAATAGAGACAAACACTTAATTGCTTCTAGAAACTTGTGTTACCTTTAAGCCTCCCTTAGAAAATAACCATTCTCCTAGCCATAGCCATCATTATATGTACTATAACAATACAACACATACATCTTCATTATCATATTTTCTCCATTAACTACTCCTACTAAGATGCAATAGTGATTTCTTAACCAAATGCCCTCTGGTTTCAATCATAGCAACACTAGACTAATATAATACTCAATACTAAAGTGTAACATATAAAACTCAAAAATTAAAAAATATCATTTTATTTTTGTTTACTAGCCTACATTTAGACATTATCAACATAAACTAAACAAGTTCACACATCTTATTAGACCTAGGAACTCTATATATATGAATAGAACACCAAGGTTCCAATATTTTTTGTGTAGGTTTATTTTTATTTTTATATAGTTTGTATGATTTATTATGTAGGGATGGAGCCCCTTAATTAAACCTTCATATTATTAATAAAAAAGTACAGGGAATCCATGATGCCTAAATGATTGAAAAATTAGAAGACTAGTATGCACAAAAGGGGATTTGCACAAAAAAAATTGCGAGGAGAAGAATACAACAATTTTGAAATAGGTAAATTCAAGCTAAGGAAAAAAGGGAACATATATAGAAGAATAAATCATAAGAATAAGAGTGAAATAAAAAGGAGATGGAGAATAACAAGACCTAGGATGAATATAGATATAATGGACAAAAAATAACAAGGAATGAGAATGAATTTTTCACATAAAAGGGAGTAAAATTTCAAGTAGGGTTCAAGAAAGGAAAGAAAAGGTAAGATAATGAGTTTTACCAAAAATGAGGATTAGAGTTAAAATTCACAAGAGAACCATAGGGAAAAATGATGCATAAAGAAAGGATAATTGAAAAACCTAGACAATAAAAGACTAGAAGATGATAAACGAATCCTAGGAATGTGAAGAAATGAAAGATAAAGAGATAGGTGATAGGATATATACATGTGAATATTGAGGAGATATGATAGAAAATAAAGAGGATGAAAGTTCACACATACCAAGGAAAAAGCCTAAACAAGAAAAATCCTATATTAAAATTAGAGATTAGTATGAACACATAGTTGTGCATGAAAAAATTGATAGAAGTGATAAAATTAAAAATAGGGATGAAATTAATAGGACATGGGGATAAGATATGTGAATCCTAAGGGAGATAGTTAAGGTTATCAAATAAAGTGAGATACCTCAATTCCCATTTAAGAAATATGAAAGGGATTTTTGTAGAGATAAAGAGGGAAATGGATATTGGAGTAATGGCTTGCGTGAGAGTAAAATAATTTGTCTTCTATTCAAGCAATGTAGTTCTTGAAAACATATGTGTTGATGTTACACTTCAATTGAGTAATTACTATTTACTATTACTATGTAGGGTAAAATGCGAATGTAATGTGAATTTAGTGGACGAATAAATTGTGTGTGCACTTTTTTTTATCACTGCTTATAAATGAATGTCATCTCATTGAATGTTATATTAAGGAATGTATTTATGTGATTGGATGAATATTGTGTTTATATTATAACTTTGGAGATGTAATGTGTTTATTACATATTTTGTGGATAGTTGATTGCCATAAACATGTGTTAGTGTTTATAGGTACATGTTCAATTCCTCTAGGCAGAGGGGAAGTATCACTCAGGAGAGGGTCTTGGTTGGGTAACCAATACTATAACCTATTTGAGCTTATGCACACACCACAATTAGAATAATTGAGTTGGGAAGTTGGTAAGTAATCCTTAGATGTTATGTCTACTTTAGTAAAAGTCTAGTTTACTATTGTGTGCATCATTAGGTGATGATTGTTTGATGAGCTTATGATTTCCTTCTTGTTACCATGTTTGAATTGATATGTGAAGCATATGGAGTATGTGTATGCATATACACATGCATGGTGATGATAAACTATATGCACCAAGGAACACGTACATGGGGGTGCATAGGTAGACATACTTATGGATGCTCATGCAGGAGTTGCTTATGCACATAGAACTATCCGATGGAACCCACAACATGCATGTATATACATATAAGCATATCACTCATAGTCCCATTTCAAACACCATGGTAATTTTATGTTAATTTGGTGAGTAAATTGAATGTATATATATATATATAATGAATATACATATATTCATATGTATACGTGTATCTATACACATGTATGGTAGCAAATGGATATGCTCATACAGATGTATTGGTACATGTACACATACACATACATATATATTGTAGCACATATATGTATATAATACACACACACATAAGAATACACAAAAAATATAATATAATATGATAATGTGATTGCTAAGTTGATATACTCCTTTGTATCTATTATATATGCATGCTTTATTATCTTGTGATAATATACATATATATGTATATACACACATACACACACACACACACATATATATATATAATGTCAAACTAACATAAATATATATGTGTGTGTGTGTGTTAGTTTGAAATTATAATTATAATTATAATTATAATTATATATATATATATGTATGTATATCAAAATATACGTGGTGAACTCTTTTAAACATCATTTACTATGATATCGGCTTTCATCATTTACCATAATATTGACTATTTCAAACTATCAATGGCAGCCAATTATTAAGCCAAATATAATGGCTTTAGAGTAGATTTACTTGGGTGACTTAAATAGCTTGAATCTAGAAATGAATATGACTGTATTCATAGGCCAAACTTCATTCCTTTTCTGTCATATATTAATTGAAAACTACTTCATCATTTAAGTCAATGTTGAAAGAGTCAACGCCTTAAAGTTGTCTTGGACTTGGTCAAATATCAAACCATGATTTTTTGTGAATATGGAACAACTATTCATTTCCCCAAACCATCAATGACTTTGTCAATAACAAATGTGTTTATGAATCTACACTCAACAAGGAATAAGTCGATGCAAATTGGGGTGGAAAGCTTTGGTCATTGACTAATTCTCTTTGGGAAATCATGCCACCTTTGAGTCAGTTTGTCTTAGAATTCTGTAGATGTATTTCAGTCACATGGAAGTTGATTTATTCTTCATTTTGCTATCAAAGAGAGGGCCAATATATTGGTAGACAAGTTGAGTGTTTTCTTATTTGTTTTCCACCTTTCTATTGATTGTTAGTGGTGTTGATTTTCATGTTTGTTGCTGTCTCTTTCATGCCTAAACTTTAGGAAATGTGGTTACTTGCTTGCTATATAAATAGCAACAATATTTCTTCATTTGGGACACCACATTCTCTCTCTTTTTGTGAGTTATTTCTTGAGAATCATGTCTATTTTAGTAAGCTATTATATTTTCAATTTCCTATCCAAATTAGTGAGAGATTTAAGAGAATTTTAATTATCTTTTGAGAGGAATTAAATACCAACTTGTGAGATAAGAGGTTGTGAGTCTTTGATAGAAAGAGTTGTTGTTCTAAGGGTGTTATGACTATAGCTAATTGATTTGGAAAACTATATAACAAGCTTGAGGAAATTCTTCTCTACATTATTACTTTGGTTGCTCTATGATTTGATTGTTTGAGTTAGTCATGTTAGTACATTGAAATCATGTTTACTTTGAAAGAATAGTAGAAGTTAAATGTTGTTTGCATGCTATTTGTAAGTACTCCATGATAGGAGAGACTGTTTGTCTTGGGTATTATTATACTAGACATCTGTAGTCAAGGGAAAGAGATTATGTTTATCATAGGTATCCTTATTAGACTAGATATGATTTAACATAAGACAAACTTGGGGTAAGCTCATTACTAGATACTGAATTATTCTAGGTGGCTAGTAGGTTACTCCTGAAATGATGTTCAGTGAAGGGAGGGAACTTATAATTTATTATTGAGTTGTGTTACCTTAGGTTGTGTTAATGAGATTGGTTATCTGTGGGAGTAGCTTTCCCATGGAGAGGGATTTCCTAGGCATAAATATACTGGCCTCAAGTCAAAATGAGCCTTTTATAGTGTAAGTGAATGGTAGACCATCACTCGAAGCACTAAGTGAGAATACTTTGGCCAAAGTAGTGGGGAAGTCCGATGATTCCACTAGGAATAGTGTGTAAACCAAAGACTCCACTATCTATTCACCATGTCTACCTAAATGCTTGAAGGGTACCTAGTATAGGTTATAAATCCTAGTCATGTTTGATGCAACACTAAGATCAAAGTGGTATGTCATACGAGGTTACCCAACCAATACCTTTGTCGAAGGGAAGGGCCATCTATCATTGATAGATGTGTGGGGGACCGCATATGAGTCCATGGTTGGTGGAAAAGTACTTGAGTGATGCTTCTCCTCCTCAGTAGGTGACGAGAGACTAAGATTTTGAAAGGCGAATTCTTGGACCATCTATATCTTATTTCGTGATGCTTGTAGGAGCTGTGTATGTATTTTTGTACTATCTTGGATTAAAGTACTTTGTGAAGTATTGTAATGGAATGGAAATCCTTATTATATGTTGTATAACATCTTTGTTCATATATTTTCAATAAAGAAAAGGAAAGTTTTTTATTGCAATGGATTCTTACATAGTTTTTATTTACTTGCATAGTAAAACTTAGGAAATTAACTGCAATGAATGGTTGACATGTTACTTGTGGTATCAGAGCTACCAGGTTTAGCTTTGGAACCTATGAGTTCATCATTATTTCCATCCAATGTTATTTAATGTTGTGGATTCTTGTGCCAGAATGGTGCATCCCAGATTAACGATTTGAAAGTTAGTAATCATAAATGAGTGCTACCTCAAGGCCAAGAAGGAAAGAGAATCCATCGTTAGAACCATAAAGGGAACCAACTATGACAATTATGTTTGGTTGAGTGACACTAAGACATTTAGTCACACACTTTCTCAGATTAGTGATGTGAAGAGGAAGATGAAGATGGAGGCTATGCACAACAATCTACCTTCCATTTCACTAGAAAAGTTTGAATCATTATCACTTTCCAGGGATATGCCCTCAAAAGGAAGTGTCAGTCTAGCATTCATCTTTAGGGACCCTAGAGTTCTTCAATTGTCTGATGTAATAGTAATTTCCTCAAGTAATGAGTCTGAGGGATATGTACCTCTAGATGAACCATATGTGAAATGGTCTCATGAACAAATGTCTATGAAAGAGGCAGACTACATTGTTGATGAACACCATATTGGCACTGAACCTTGAAACTATGTATTGGATAATAAATCCAAAGGCTATATCCATTTTGGGATAGGTATGAACAATTAAGAGATGAAAAAAAGATAGAATTTAACAACATTCTTAGTCTGTAGGATATACTCCATTAAGCTATGTGTCAGAGAGTGAATTTGAGGGATGCTCTCCACTCGACTATCTGAATAGTCGCTCCATGTAATCAAAGGATATTGAAATCTTTGTGAAATGAATAAAATTATTTGTTTATCAAAAAGTATATGCTTAATCTTATGTGGAATTCTTTATGTATGAATATAATTTCTAATGCATCCATAAGATAGTTGATAACATAATTTAGTCTAATATGGATAAAAACATTTAGGTAAAACCATATCTCGTGAAGATGGTGATGACACGTACCAATCTTGGTGGTAGCCAAGAAATTGGAAAAGGACCCACAAGAATTAAAGCATGACTTGACCAAATTATGGAAAGGTTAGATACCCTTGAGCAAGAAAAGGCACAAGCTAGGGTTGCGAAAGAGGTTCCCATTAATGAGAATGAAGGTGAAAAATATTCACATGGACATGATGGAAACTGTGATCATGAAAAAGAAAGATCATCGACAACATCTAAGGAAAGAAATAAGAAGCACACGGCTTCCAAAATTTCTAAGGATATGAAAAAGATTGTTCCACCCAAGTTTGAGGGAAGCACTAGTAGGGATGAAGCTGAGGCATGGCTTGTTCAAATGGAAAAGTATTTTGAAATATGAAATTACACTGAACCACTAAAGCTACTTGGGGTGCATACCAGTTAGCTAGAGAAGCTTCAACTTAGTGGATGAACAAGAAGTTAGAACTTAGTATTAACTCATGGAGATTAACATGGGGAAAATTTATTGAGATTTTTTGTAAGCGATGGTTACCCCAATTATAATATGACCAAAAAATTATGGATTTCCAAAGTTTAATACAAGGAAATATGTTGGTCGACGAATATTGGGAGAAGTTTATCCGACTTTTGTGATATGTTCCTATACAACATAAGGATGAGCACTTCCACATTAGAAAATTTATAATAGGACTTAACAAACAGATCGAAGGTGAAGTGGATATGCATGGTCCAACAACTATGGATCTTGTATATAAAAAGGAAATTAAGCAGGAGTAGAAGCTTAGAGCTACCTCCAATAGGCAGGAAAATAGAGATCGTAGGAAGCAGAAATTCTTGATAAGCCAACTCCCAAGAAGGTGGAAGTTGCACAAAATGTATGTAAACAAGGGGAAAAAGGCAAGCACAAAAGTGGTAAAGAGTTGAGAAAGGGGTGGAAGAGGAATGGATCCAACCAAGGAAATTCCAATAATGTTGGTGGAAATGCTAGTGGATCTGGAGAGCCCACAAAGAAGAGAGTACCTTTTGCAGGATGCTATACTTGTGGGGGAGATCATTTTGCTAGAGATTGTCCCAGTAATCCTTCTGGAAATTTTCTACCAACTTAGTGAGCAATGTTCCAATAGAGGATACATGCAATGGTGGATGATTGCCAAGTAGAGTATCAGACAACTCCCATTGAAAATCCAGGTATTTTGTTTGGTTTACCCATTTCATTTCTTATTGATACGAGTGTAACTAAGAATTTCATTTCACCTAGAGTAGCTAAATAATTATCTAGAAAGGTTGGGAACATGGAAACGTCTTGGGATGTAGTTTATATAAACCAGACAAGAGAAAAGGTGGAACAATGTTTGTTCGAGGCTAAGATAGAGCTACCTTGTTTCTCTACTAAAGTAAACCTTTATGTCACACCTTTAGGATCCTATGACAATCTTGGTAATTGAGTAAAATTCCAAGGAATACATAGAGAGGTGAAGATTCATCAAATCTCGACAATGCAACTAGTGATGACTGAGAAGAAAGGGAGTAAACTCTTTGCCATTAAGCTTGAAGAACTTGAAGAAAGTTTTGATAATTTGGATTCCTAGAGTTTCCAAGAGATAGAAGACAGTGAGTTAGATGACACTAGGATGTCTGACATGGAAAGATATCCTATATTGAGATTTTTTTTGGATGTATTTCTAGAGGAGTTACCTGGATTACCACCAAAGAGGATATTTGATTTCTCTATAGATTTAATTCCAAGGTCTGAACCTATTTCCAAAGTGCCCTATAAAATGATGACAATTGAGCTAATGAAGCTTAAGGCATAGTTGGATGAACTGTTATCAAAAGGGTTGATAAGACCAAGTGTTTCACCTCGGGGAGCACTAGTTATTTTTTTGAAAAAGAAGGATGGTACCTTGTGTTTGTGCATCAACTATCATATGCTTAACAAGGCCGCGATGAAGAAAAAGTATCTATTACCTCATATCGATGATATTTTTGATCAAAAGAGAGGAGCTTCCATATTCTCAAAGGTAGATTTGAGATCTAGATATCACCAATTAAGAATTAGAGATGAAGATATCTTTAAAGACTACATTTAGAACCTACATAAGAGTGCATTTGCACCCCTTATGTAAATTCCCTTTTTTCCTTTATCCACCTTAGAAAACTAAGTTTGAGGGCTTAATTACACCTAAGCTTGCTGCTTGCATCCCACTTGATGCCTGTTTTGAGCATCGGTGGAGGCATTTTTGTCGGGGATGCCTGCGCAGTGCGTAGAAATTCGCGTGACATGCTTACATCCCTAGCAGATTCCTACGACTGAACTTACAGAGGTATTACACTTCTCATTGGGAGTCAAGTTGTAACACCCTCTTTGAACAATCGAATCAAATATGGTAGTTTTTCTTCATCTCCTCTTCAAATTTTCTCCTTCAACAAGCATTTCATCCTCTAAGCATTTAGTTGAACTACTTCATTTCATTCACAGGCTCACTTTTATACTCTTATGCTCACTCCAAGCGCTTCAAGCACTCCATTGCATAAAATAAATCACTCCATCACTTTGATAGAGCAAGTTGGGGACAACACCATTGCAACAGAGGCTCGAGTACTCTCATTTTCTCCCCTAAGCAACCTTGAGCACTCTTGGTGGAGGTGGTAAGCTTCCCTTTCCTCTTCTCTATCACTTGGTTGAGTAAGCACACTTATTGTTTTGTAGTTTTTTTGGTGTTCTCTTTTATAGTACTTTCTTTATCATACTCACTTTCTTGGCTATCCGTGGAGGTGGAAACACCAAACCGGGGTCTGACTGAGGTAGGCCCCTATACAACTACCCAAAATTTTCCTCCTCTTTGTGTAGAGGTGAACATGCTCTCAAGGAGGTAGCTGGTGAACTAGTTTCTTTGTGAGATCCTTCTTGCCAACCTAACTCTTGCATTTTTACTTTATCACATTAGGGGGTATTTCATTTACTTAATCATGTTATTTTGGCCCTTTAGTAATAGTTAGTTGGGTCATTAGCTTGCTTTCTTAGGTTTGACCTTATCTTTGTAGTTATTTGGTTCTACAGACACCAACGCACTTTAGAGATGCTAGTGCACTGTGTTGTCGCCCAGGGACCGCACTTTCATCCTTGGGCAGAGAACTTTCTAAGGTGTAGTGTTGAACCTAAAAATTAGCTCGCCTAGCCCCATTTTTCATTTCAGGTCTGTAGAGTGATTGAAGGACTTTATAGTCCTCATCATTCTCGTCCTGCATATCCTAACACCCCATTAAGCTAAGGTAAGTTAGGGAAGCCTTCCTCATCTTTTCCCTTTGTGACCTTGGGCCTTGCACGTGGTGGTCCCCCTCTCTTACATTTTTTGTGAACCTGACGTAAACCATTTTGGTTCCATGTTTGTGATACTGACAGTTCCTTTCCTTTTACTCTAGGAGTGTTGTAGGTGTGAGTGTTGTGAAGTTGTCACCTTACAACCCAACCTATGACCCTTAGTTGGTGTAGTTGGAAGGTTTCAAAGGTGTTGCATAACTAAACCTTAATTGGGTCACTATCTTATCCTTTAACCTTTAGGGACTCTATGGAAGCTTCGTCTAGTGTGCATAATGGACTCCTTCTTGCATCAACCTATCCCCTCTATGTAGCTTGTAGACAGTGGTACTGGTATAAACTTTCATCACAGGACCTACTGATGGGTTTTAACAGGGAACCATCTCCTCTCTATATTCCCATGCGGATCAATGGAAACATCGTAGCGAGTGTTCTTGTTGATCCGACATCAAAAGTAAATATAATAACTGAGGAGATTATGCTGATTAAATTCTTACATAAAGATGGGTATGATGCACTGTGAGAACCATCCACACCCATGACGGGCTTTCCGTGCCCCCTTTGGGTAGTTTTGTCTTGTCAGTCTCGGTTGGACCTAAATCTGTGAAACTCTTGTTTGACATTATCCTTGGGTCTGAAATCTTTAGAGTAAAGTTGGGTATCTCTTGGTTGGTGGCAATGAATGTAGTACCCTTCGTTGTGCATAAATGTTTAAAATTTATCCACGGGGGTTCTATACATGTAATCTATGACACCAGTTATAGACCACCGGTTTCTCTTGGTAGCTACTCCTTGGACTACTCTTGGCCTGCACCTGTTGGTCCTCTTTCACCTAGAACAAACCTTTTGCACTGAACATATCATAACTATAAGAAAGGGTGCCTAAGGCTGAAAGTGAGATACCCTCCCTCGCCTTATGTTGTTTCACATAGGGCCTGCTTAAAAGCTAACAGTGATGTTGTTAAGGCACGAAGGAAGGAAGAAGATAAGCGGTCCCGAGATCCTCCTTCTTCCTCTTTCGCTGGTCAGTTTGATGCTTCTTCTTGCTTTGCTGTGGTACCATCAAATTCTACATCTCGTTTGTAGGAGAATCCTATGGTGCCCGCTTGGTGAAAGCCTAAGTGTCCTGCATTTGAACTTCCTATTTTGTCGATGGATCCTAGACCCATTTGGTATAACAGGAAGAAGGTCTCCTAAGGAGAATCATCTTTGTATCGACCTTCATGGCCTCCTACTGCTCCTACTCCTAAGGCAGTGAATGGGAAGAGGGTCGTTACTAAGGTTCTTGAGCCGACTCCCCCTGCTGCTCCTTAACTTGTTCCTCCTGCTCTCATTTAGGAATCCGTTCCTCTTCCAAAACTAGCTATAGTGGATGTTCCCATGGTTGAGCAGGAGCCTTCTGTTCCTTCGCAGCCTCTGGTCTCTAGCTCAAAGAGTCATACGAACCACCTTGCGCACAAGCACAAGCGTCAGTGAAAGGCTATATTGACTGAGCATACTACCTCACAAAGGAAGGAGGGAGAAATGACTGCTCCTACTTCAGGGCCTCCTACAGTGTCTTCCTCTCACCTTCCTTCTGCTTCTCTTTAGTCTAGTTCCACGCTGCTTCCAGGTTCTACTATGAGTATGAATGCACCTAACCCCAAGGGGGTATAGGTGTTCATCACTCCTTTAGTGGAGCCATCTTTATTGATGTCCATTTCGGATATCCAACCTTTCTCAAAACCCATGGACATAATTAATACCTTGGTTGTGTCCATTGCAGTTCTTTCCTCCTCTTCCTACACACCTCTAGCCTCATCTGTGGGGAGTTCATCTCCTCTAATAGAGAAAAAGGTGGAGTGTGGTCCTAACAATGAAGGACGCAAGAGGATCCCACCTTCTCTGCAAGGTGGCCTCGTGTTGACTTGTTCTGTCTTGGTGACAAAACTAGTCCCAACTTCCCCTAAGTTCGTCACCACCCCCGAGTCATTCGGTGAGCCTAGCTATGAATATTAGTCACAACCTGCCCCATCTACTAAAGTTAGACATGGTACTCCTATAGGGTGCATGTTTAACTCTGTGGATGAAGTCCTAGCCTTGTTAGCAATCTTCGTAAAATCACTGGCCCTAGCTCCACAAGAGCTCGGTGAAGAAGACCCTGCAGGGCCTTCTTCCTTGGCCCTTGTTGTGAGAGAGCTGAATGCTCCTCCTCTTAACATCCCATAACTACAGGCTTGTCCTCCTTCCCCCTACAATGACCTCGAGTGGGAAGCAGATGAACTCTTGGTCGATCGGTGTTAGGAGGAGACCTCTTCTTGATCTTTTGTGTGTTTGTGTGTGTTTTGTGATGTGTTCCCCCATGATCATGCTATGTGTTCCTAGATGACCCTCGTCACCCTTGTTGATGCTTGGATACATGTGTGGTTTTGTGTCGCAAAGTTTATTCTATTTGTATCATCATTCTTCCATGTTTGTGCTTGATTTTTGATAAATTGGGGATGATGCAAAGAGTTGGGGAATTTAGGCTTCCCTTCCATGTTGACCCAATTTTTTATTTTTACTTTTTTTTTCATGCATTCTTCTTGATCTGATTGGGGATTGATGATCTTTCACCTTGTACCATGATTACCTATTATGAGCTTGGACAGATCTGACCCTGCTAAACCAGATCCCCCCGTGCTCTTTGTTGGTGCTGTTTTCTATCTTTTTCTCTTCTTTTCTTGAGTTGTCCCTCATGTGTGACAACACTTTTCTTCAACATTTCAATCTTCAAAAAATGCATTCGTTTCCAATGAATCTTTTCTCGAAGATCTTCAAAAAATTTTCTTCAGGATCACAATCTCAACTTGGAACCCTAATGGAACATGTTTCCTTCATCATGGGTTCGTAAAGAAAGGACTTGAAAACCTCCCTCTGAAGCAGGAACATCTTTGACCTTCCCCTCATGTGGGGGCATATTCTTCCTTTCAAATTCCTTGATGAAGTGAACATATTTCAAAAGGATCCCTTGATGATGGATCAATTTGAGTGGACCCCCTTTCTTCACGACGGGTTCTTGAGGGACCCCCTTTGAAAAATATTATCTTGAGTAAAATAATTCGCGTCTAGCTTGGGGGTAGCCTGACTAGACCTTGCTTTTCAAATAGTGCGTCCCTTGAGTGGACCCTCTTCTTTTGAAGGGTTCCCAAGGGACCCCTTTGAAAGACTTCCAAATTATTGATGGTCCACATGAATGTCCGCTTACTTGCTTATGTGGCCACTTCTTGACTTTGCGAAGTGCGCTTTCTTGAGTTTCCTCCATGTGAGAGATCTTGGGGGTTACCTCCCTGCAGATGTGAGATCCTGTAAGCTGCTTCCTTTGGGTTTCCTCCATGCTAGAGTTTTTGGGGGACACCTTCCTTGCAGGTCAGCGAGCTTGTAAGGCACTTGCTTTATGGGGCTTCCTTCATGCGAGAGATCTTGGGGGTTGACTCCTTGCAAGTCTGCAGGCTTGTAAGACACTTTCTTTCTTCAACTCCATAGTTTTGAGAAGCTATGAAGTCCTTTGCTTGCCCTGCATCTTCAAGTTCATTGGATCATGGTTTGCTTCCTTAACAATTCAGGTATACATATCTAACCTTACTTCTTCCTTGATCTACTTTACCGAGCACTCATCAGTACTCGTGCTCATTAAAGTGGGGGAAAAATGTATAAGAGTGAATTTGCACCCCTTATGCAAATTTCCTTTTTTCCTTTATCCACCTTAGAAAACCAAGTTTAGAGGCTTAAACACACCTAAGCCCATTTTGTTCATCTTACTTAGGGCCTATTTTCAACGTCAGTGGAGGAATTTCTGTCGGGGACACCCGCACGGTGCGCAGACGTCCACACAACACACTTACATCCCTGGAAGATTCCTGTGGATGAACCTGCAGAGGCGTTACACTTCTCATTGAGAGTTGAGTTGTAACACCCTCTTCGACTGACTGAACCGAATATGGTCATTTTTCTTCATATCCTCTTCAAATTCTTTCCTTCGACAATCATTTCATCCTCTAAGATTTAGTTGAACTTCTTCACTTCATTCACAGGCTCACTTTCATACTCTTACACTCACTCCAAGCACTTCAAGCACTCCATTGCAGAAAATACATCACTCCATCACTTCGATAGAGCAAGTTGGGGACAACACCATTGCAACATAGGCTCGAGTACTCTCATTTTCTCCGCTAAGCAGCCTTGAGTGCTCTTGGTGGAGGTGGTAAGCTTCCCTTTCCTCTCCTCTATCACTTGGTTGAGTAAGCACACTTACTATTTTATAGTGTTTTTGGTGTTCTCTTTAATATTACTTTCTTTATCATACTCGCTTTCTTGGCTATCCATGGAGGTGGAAACACCAAAGCGGGGTTTGACTGAGACAGGCCCATATACAACCACCCAACATTTTCCTCCTCTTTGTGTTTAGGTGAACATGTTCTCAAGGAGCTAGCTGGCGAACGAGTTTCTTTGTGAGATCCTTCTTGCCAACCTAACTCTTGCATTTTTACTTTATCACATTAGGGGGGTTTTCATTTACTTAATCACATTATCTTGGCCCTTTAGTAATAGTTAGCTGGGATGTTAGCTTGTTTCTTAGGTTTGACCTTATCTCTGTAGTTGTCTAGTCATATGGATGCAAACACACTTTAGAGACGCCAATGCACTGTGCTGTCGTTTAGGGACCACAATTTCATCCTTAGGTAGAGAGCCTTCTAAGCTGTAGTGTTGAACATGAAAACTGGCTCACCTAGCCCCATTTTGCATTTTGGGTCTGTAGAGTGATTGAAGGACTTTATAGTCCTCATCATTCTCATCCCGCATATTCTAACACCCTATTAAGTTGAGGTAAGTTAGGTAGCCTTCTGCATCTTGGCCCTCTGTGACCTGGGGCCTAGCACGTGGTGGTCCCCCTCTCTTAAAAAACCATATATGGAGACTATGAGTTCACAATTTTAGCTTTTGGCTTGAAAAATGCACCTGCCGCATTCATGAATCTGATAAATAGCGTGTTTAGAGACTACCTAGATAAATTTTTCTTGGTTTTTCTAGATGACATCCTGATTTATTCTTGTTGAAAATGGAGGTAATTTGTGTAGCTTTAAAACTTGTAAAATTATTATACTGTAGATCTAAATAAGGTGTCTTTGTTACACTTTCTTTGTGGATGATTATTTATTTAGATTCATTTTACCATTTGTAGAAGTAGACAGAAGATTGTAGAAGAATAGGACCATAAGATAGAAGTGACCCAACATATACCGTGGAGAAAATATTTTGGGAAAAAAATCCACCAAGAATCAATGTATTATTTAATCTCAGAATAAGATTACAATAATTCCAATCCTTGCTTGAGATGCTTCTTTTGTCTTCAACAATTCTTCTTCACAACCTGCAATTAAAATCTCATAAACTCTTTTCAACTTGGTGCAATAAATAGACAATAACGAGCCTTGTAAACTCCAAAGAGTTTATAATTACAAAGAACAATGCTTATCTCACAAAACTCATGCCTATTCTTTGCAAGTAGAGTTCTACCATGAAGAACAATTCCAAAACAAGTCCATCCATTTGGGCATCCCAAATTGAAGTCATAACTCAACATTGATTCCAAAGATATCTTGTAAGTTTATCCTCAAAGTTGGCACCCAAGAATGGGACCACTTAACTTAGCCTTATAAAATATCTTATCATGCAAAAGTGTTAACTCCAAGATTCCAACTTGGGTGTCCAAGGTGGGTCCAAGTCAATCTCTATTAATTGAAACATATCTCTCCATCAATTCATGCAAACAAGATGCATGATTGATCATCCCCACTTAGCTAAATGTATCACCTGTTATCTGCCATGCAAATCAATTCATTAGTCATGCATTCCAAGTCAACTGAAGTCAACTAGCATTCAACTGAAACTAACTACATGCAACTGAAGATAACTAAACCATAACTGAACTAAACTGAACTGATACTAAACTGAACTGAATTGAATTAAACTAATCTGAACTAAACTGAACTGAACTCCATGCATGTAAACATCAATCCCTAACTTCTAGGATCTTTACATGCATTTATGAAGTGTTATCTTTTACTCCAAATAGTTAACTTAACTCAAGGCGAGTTCCACTTTCCATGTGGGTGCTCGATGTGCTCCTATTTTGTAGGAGCTCTTCATGGGTGTCCCCACATGTTCCTATCATTTATAATTAATTATAAATTTCAATTTACATGTTCATTTCATTCAATTTAATCTCTTTCTAATCCTAGTGTTGGGGAACACTTTCCAAGGACTTAGGAGATGCATGAAACAATGTTTAGGATTGCAATTAAATGGCTTCCTATTTCCAACATTCTCCCACTTGACATTATACATTGCAATTATTCTAAACAAGGAATCATTATTATAAAGCAAGTACAAGACTGAAGGTCAATGGCCTTCCTGCACCAACTAATCAATCCATGCCAACTTCAAATGCAACCTGCATAATCATGAAGCTCCAAGCAAATGATTAATACTCAAAATGAAGAGAACTTATTTGTAGGAACTGGTTTCATAAGATAATTTGTAGCATTACTCAAAGTATCAATTTTCTTAATTAATACCTTCGCACTCTCAACCATTTCTCGGACAAAGTGATATTGAACATCAACATGCTTAGTACGAGAATGATACATAGGATTTTTGGCTAAACAAAAAGCACACTGACTATCACATTCAAGTCTAACTTGCAATTAAAACCAATACCTTTCTCAAGTCTCTGTATCCAAACTACCTCTTTGGAGGCATGTGAAATTGCTGAGTGTGTTGAACTCACATCCAACCAAGGTGTAGGCTTCTCGGTCTTTACTATTGAAAAATATTTTCTTACAAGTAACCATTCCAACATATATCTCTTATCATAAGAGAACTCAAGCCTCACCTATTTCTCCAAGTATCCATGAGGACTTGTAACTAACCAATCCATGCCAAACTCCAAATACAACATAGCACTATCATGAAGTAATCAAGCAAATGATTAATGTACCCAATACTTAAGAGAACTACACAAGATCAATGTCAAAGCTCTAATCATGAATTAGGAACATAAACATGACAACATGATCTAACCATCTCCTACTAGGATATCACATGCACCATAACATATATACATCCTAGTCTCAAGAGAACAAGTACCATGCCAAACTCTAAATGCATATCAAGAGTAAACCATGGCATAATAACAACCACTCTAAACCAAGAAAAAACTATATCCCCAGTCACATGAAGATAACCTTACCAATGATGCATCCACGTCACTGCCAAAAACTCCCATTGAACCATGGTACGAGCTACACATGGCATCATGATTACCATCCTCCTCATGAAGATCACTCTTTAACATCAAGCAAAGAGTCATCACTAACATTTTTACATGAAATGATCAAAGCATGATTACTGTCATTTGAGGATTCCTCTGTAGAAGAATCAGAACTCTTTTTCTTGTTCTTACAATCCTTCTTCACATGTCTCACTTTCCCATAGTTCCAACACTTTACCTTACTCTATCCTTCAGAATTATCCTTCCCTTCATTGTCTCCCTTAGGTTCCTTTTTCTTAGGCCTAACTTTTACAAACAAGGCATCTTGGATTTCTGTTTTAGACTTCCTCCTCATCTCCTCTGATATGAGAGTAGGAATTATATTGTCCATCTTCGGAGTTGCACTACTACCACTGATAGCAACAATTAGATTTTCCCAAGACTCTAGTAAAGAACAAAGTAACAAAATGCATTTATCTTCATCTTCTAGCTTTACATCTACAGATGCTAACTGAATTAGAATCAAATTAAAAGCATTCAAATGAATTGCAAAAGAATTTCCATATTTCATCTTTAAAGAATACAATTGTCTTTTCAGATACAACTTATTAGTAAGACTTTTGGTTTGATAGATATCAACTATTCTCTTCCATAGCTTATATGCAGTAGTTTCTTCTGAAACATTCAAGAGAATAGCATCAACAAGACATAATCTTATGGTCCCTCTTCCCTTCTTATCAAGCTTAGCCCAATCCTCATCTGACATCATTGTAGGTGACTTTTTCTCATTACCAACAACTAACCGCTGATCTCTCTCTTCAAGGATATCCTCCATTTTTAGTTTCCACATCTCATAATTAGATCCATTAAATCTTTCAATATCTAAACGAGAATTAAAACTCATTGTAACAAACTTATTTTCCAAAATCAGCAATAATACAATAGTAAAAGCTCCCACTATAGCCAAAAAACCTTCAAACTTTTAAGAGAAAGGCATCCCAAAATCTACCCAACCTCAACTCTGATACCAAATGTTGAAAATGGAGGTAATTTATGTAGCTTTAAAACTTGTAAAACTATTATACTATAGATCTAAATAAGTGTTCTTTGTTACACTTTCTTTGTGGATGATTATCTGTTTAGATTCATTTTACCATTTGTAGAAGTAGACAAAAGATTGTAGAAGAATAAGACTAGAAGATAGAAGTGACCTAGCATATACCGTGGAGAAACCCTTTCGGGAAAAAAATCCACCAAGAATCAATGTATTATTTAATCTCAGAATAAGATTACAATAATTCCAATCCTTGCTTGAGATGCTTCTTTTTCCTTCAACAATTCTTCTTCACAACCTGCAATTAAGATCTCATAAACTCTCTTCAACTTGCTGCAATAAATAGACAATAATGAGCCTTGTAAACTCCAAAGAATTTACAATTACAAAGCACAATGCTTACCACAAAACCCACGCCTATTCTTTGCAAGTAGAGTTCTACCATGAAGAACAATGCCAAAACAAGTCCATCCATTTGGGCGCCCCAAACTGAAGTCATAACCCAATGTTGATTCCAAAGATATCTTGTAAGCTTATCCTCAAAGTTGGCACCCAAGAATGAGCCCACTTAACTCAGACTTATAAAATATCTTATCATGCAAAAGTGTTAACTCCAAGATGCCAACTTCGGTGCCCAAGGTGGGTCCAAGTCAATCTCTATTAATTGAAACATATCTCTCCATCAATTCATGTAAATAGGATGGATGATTGATCATCCCCACTTAACTAAATGTATCACTTGTTATTTGTCATGCAACTCAAGTCATTAGTCATGCATTCCAATTCAACTAAAGTCAAGTAGCATTCAACTGAAACTAACTACATGCAACTGAAGATAACTAAACCATAGCTGAACTGAACTGAACTCCATGCATGTAAACATCAATCCCTAACTTCTAGGATCTTTACATGCATTGCTGAAGTGTTATCTTTTACTCCAAACAGTTAACTTAACTCAAGGTGAGTTCCACCTTCCATGTCGGTGCACCATGTGCTCCTATTTTGTTAGGAGCTCTTCATGGGTGTCCCCACATGTTCCTATCATTTAGAATTAATTACAAATGCCAATTTACATGTTCATTTCATTCAAATTTAATCTCTTTCTAATCCTAGTGTTGGGGAACACTTTCCAAGGACTTAGGAGATACATGGAATAATGCTTAGGATTGCAATTAAATGACATCCTATTTCCAAAAATTCTAAGGATGAG